>APFE031571544.1:0-15043 GCA_000404065.3 Pinus taeda
TTGATGGCCCAGCCCTTTTCCACGTGGCGACACTGTGTCCACCGTACGAAGGTTAATGCGAATAAACGTTGAGATAACGCGGTTTGTACAGGTTCGGGATATTCCGGATGGTTTACTTGTGGTACAGGTTACCAACTCACACCTGCCGGTTTCAAGCCTTGACTTACTCCCGCCTTTTGACAGCCAACCCTAGTTCACTTGCCACTTCATTTTCACTGTGCGAAGTTCTTTGTTCTGCTCTGCGAGGGTTTCTTTGCGCCTCTGCTCCTCGCTCCGGCGCTGGGTTCTTCTGGTGCCTCCGACCTCCTGCTACCCTGTGTGTTGGTATTATGGTGAGGGTGACAAGCTGTTAACGCTCTGCACTGTAACTCGATATGTTTACTGTTTCTTTGTTTGCTCTCTGTTGTAACCAGGTTTGTTCCACACTCTGTTAACTTACCTTTTGCTATTATGACAGGTTCCTCTCAGTCCCGAGCTCAGCTAATCATTCCGCTTCAATCCGGATTCAAGGTAAGTTCTGGTTCGATGTTAAACCCTACTTCTCCACCTCTTCCAGAGTCTAACAGGTTCGCTCCTTTGCTCTTCAGGTTATGGGTGTCGGGTTGTTTACAACGCTGCCCGTCCAACTCAGGTAAATACCCAATGCAACTGTGTCTTTTCATTTACAAAAGTTCCTTATCGTTTTCCTGTCTCAGGCGCTAAACTCTATCTATTTTGTTGTTGCAGGTTGCTCGGGTGGTTGGCGGCCGTGGGCTCACACTCTCTGTGCGTTCTGGAGGCAACCCAAAACCCCTTTCAACTTGGTGTAACGGGTAGGGTCTTGTCCAGCTCGGCCCGTTTGTTAGATTAGTGAACAATCTGTGGGTTTTTGTATTTAATGCTCACGCTTCTGGATTGTACACGAACTATATTAAACTGTTTCTTTTTCTGAGGTCTGGTATGTATATAATAACCGTCGTTTCGACCTGTAATCGACCTGGTCCGTCTTTTTTGCTTGGGTTCCTTGAGTCTGTTCGGTTGCCTTTCTTGTTTCTCGTAATGACTTTAATTATCGGAGGACGGTGGTTCGGTGAGCGTTCTATGCTCAGAGAACTTATGGTGCATTTTGTTCATAAAAGTTACATTACATAAAACTCCTGTATACTTTATCTCCAGCATTTACAAATCTTATGAAAAACATTTAAGTTGATATGCTTGTTACCTGGTTTATTGTGATATCGTTGGTTGTCAATCCGCTCTTCCGTGTGGGTTAGCTCCCTGTAGCAACGCCTTCTCTTTGCTGTCTTCTAAATTCCAGTTTGTACTCAATATTTCGTATCACATTCGTATGCTTGCTGTGTATAACTTACAATGGATTCTTACGCAAATAATATCAATCGAATAAGTTACAGTATGCATGTTATAGCCTTCTTGCAGTGAATGCTAATACAGAAAACAGTATCAATATATTAGTGTGATAGTGGTTCTTTAAACAAACAGTTTTGCTTCTTTTCAGAGGAAATGTATCTGTCTTTTCTTGTTCCAGGAGAGTTTTTTTTTTGAAAATATCAGCAGTAGATTATTTCATTTGCAAATAGTATGATTCTGTTACAGGGGTTTTTCGTCTTGCTGTCTGTTACTCTCGTGCTGAAGGGGTCTCTCCCCTTGTTCTATCCTTTTCTGTTTTTAAATTACATGAGAGCATAACTGCTTCCCCTATTTCAGTTGAACTGTTCAACCTGAATTCTGTAACTGTCATCTAGTTTCTTTTAACAAAGATTTAACTAAACACTATTCATCTCCTAAGCTAAACAACTTGTAATTAAAAAATGTTCTCAAATAAAATGAAGCAAACAATAATTAAAAGAAAAAGACAACAACCAACTTAATGACCTGTCCACCCAAGCCCGAAATCTTTGTCTTGTTTCTATTCTTCTTCCGTGAGTCAGTCAACTATCATGTGTCTCCTCGGAGTTGGATGCTCCTGCATCAGGCTCCCGGGGTGGTAAAAAGTCATGGCTCCGTTCCATGAGGTCGTCAACAGAATATCCCGCTTTTTGTATCTGCGTTGCATTGAGCCATGAACTGTCCTCTATTGGACGGTTCTTCCACTTGACCAAATACCGCAGATATTCCTTCCTGCGTGTGCGCCTAGCTACCTGTGTATCCAGAATTCTTTCAATCTCAAGGGGTGGTTCCGTTGGCAACTGTCTCGTCCATGAATTTTCTCCATAGCTGGTGTCCCGCAGTGTTGTTGCTGCTGCATCATCCTCCGAATCAGCGACATAGGGGAACAGATCTGCCACATTAAAAATGGGAGAAATACCAATCTCGGGTGGAAACTGTAACTCATAAGCGTTCGGAGAAAAGTTTCGGATGATTTTGCAGGGACCGATCTTCTTGAATTTTAGTTTGTTGTACTCCCGTTTTGGAAACCTCTCCTTACATAAATATGCAAGGACTTCATCCCCAACGTTAAACTGAACTTCCCGACGCCTTGTATCAGCTCGCTGTTTATACCTTTGACTACTGTCTTGTAACTTCAGTTTGACCTGCTCGTGTAAATTGCTCATTGCTTGAGCGAAATCTTCCCCATCAGCGCTTCGTTTCTCGAGTTTCCCCAAATCTCGTAATTCATGCACTCCTCGCGGATGCATGCCGTACAAAATCTGGAACGGACTGTAACCAGTGCTGCGGTTAGGTGAATCATTGTATGCGAATTCTGCCTGAGCAAGTACACGGTCCCATGTCCGGGAATTTTCACCTGTTAAACTCCGAAGTAAGTTTCCCAGACTTCTATTTACTACTTTCGTCTGACCATCAGTCTGCGGATGATAAGCGGAGCTGAACTTCAACTGGGTATTCAACTTTTTCCACAGAGTTCTCCAAAAATGACCGGTGAACTTTACATCCCTGTCAGAGATAATGGATCTTCGAAGTCCATGCAACCGAACGATCTCAGTAAAGAAAAGATGTGCTATACAAGTGGCATCGCTGGTTTTCTTGCAAGGTACAAAGTGTGCCATCTTCGAAAATCGGTCTACCACAACCATTACTGAATCAAAACCCCGTTGTGTCTTCGGCAAACCCAGAACAAAATCCATGCTAACTGAATCCCATGGTCGGCTTGGGATAGGTAACGGTAAATAAAGACCAGTGTTCTGACTGTGACCCTTTGCCAGTTGACAAACTTTACATCTACTCACGTACCTCTGCACATCCTGCTGGAATTTTGGCCAGAAATAAAAATGTCGTACCTGAGCAATCGTTTTGTCTATACCAAAGTGTCCAGCCAGACCCCCATTTTGTTTTTCCTGTATAATGTTTTCCCGCATAGAACAGTTGGGAATACACAATTTCCCTCCCTTAAACAGCAATCCTTCCTGTAGATTATAGTCTAACCACATGCTGTTATTTCTTAACAGAGGGTTTTGGCAAGCCTCATAGGCCTCCTTAAATTCGGTATCGGTCTGATACAGCTCTTTTAAGTGCTCAAAGCCCAAAACCTGCATCGTGATTTCCTGTAGAAGCAATGTTCTTCTACTCAGTGCATCTGCCACCTTGTTTGCTTGCCCACTAATGTGTTTTAGTACAAATGTAAAATTCTGCAAGTACTCAACCCAAGCTGCATGCTTATGGTTCAATTTATGCTGCTGCATAATGTACTGCAATGCAGAGTTATCCGTAAATAAAACAAACTCATTACCTAACAGATAATGTCGCCAATGCTTCAAGGCTTGTACAATTGCGTAAAACTCTTTGTCGTAGGTTGAGTATTTCTGCCTGCTCTCGTTTAGCTTTTCACTGAAATAAGTGACCGGTCTGTCCTCCTGACTAAGGACTGCCCCAACGGCTGTACCACTGGCATCGCAACGAACTTGAAAAGGTTTGTTGAAATCAGGCAGCCTCAATATCGGTCTTTCAGTAATCTTCTTTTTCAAAATATGAAAACTACTTTCTACTGCTTTAGTCCAGTGAAAAGGCTGATTCACCTTCTTGATCGTATCCAACATAGGTGCGCAGATCTCACTGAAATTTCTGATAAACTTCCTATAAAAACTGGCTAGTCCGTGGAAACTTCGGACTTCAAATAAACTTTTTGGAGAAGGCCAGCTAACTATAGCTGCCACCTTTTCTAGGTCCATTTTCAGTTCATTTTCTGCAATGACAAAGCCCAGATACACTAATTCTCGCTGGAAAAAGGTACACTTTTTCAGATTAATTAGCAGCTTGTTTTGCTGCAACTTCCTCAACACACTCTGCAAATGCCTGAAATGTTCCTCTTTAGTCTTGCTAAAAATAAAAATATCATCCAGGTAAACTATTACAAACTTACCATTAAATTCCTTCAGTACCTCATTCATCAGGCGCATGAATGTGTTGGGAGCGTTGCTCAACCCAAATGGCATCACCAGCCACTCATATAAGCCTTCATTTGTCTTGAAAGCTGTCTTCCACTCATCTCCTTCTCGAATTCGAATCTGGTGGTATCCACTCTTCAAGTCAATTTTCGAGAAATAAGCTGCCCCGCTCAGGCAATCCATCATATCGTCTATTCTTGGTAAGGGAAACCTGTACCTGATAGTAATCTTGTTTATGGCTCTGGAGTCGGTGCACATTCGCCATTCTCCCTTTTTTGGAGCCAAAACGGTTGGTACTGCACAGGGGCTCATGCTTTCTCGAATCAAACCTTTGTCCAATAACTCCTAGACCTGTTTCCTGATTTCCTCATGGTCTTTAGGACTCATACGATAAGCTGCTTTATTTGGCAGGCTTTCCCCTAGTATAAAGTCAATACAGTGACTAATACCTCTCCTTGGTGGTAATTCATCTGGAAGGTCATCCACCACAATGTCCCCAAATTCTTGCAGCAACTTCTGAACTTCTCCGGGCAAATCTGAAATCTGTGTATGAAGTACCACTGCCTTTGGTCTTCTTATGACAGTAAAAATTTATTTCGCTGTCCTCAATCTGTTTTACAAATTCCTTTCCGCCCATCAGCAGTGCCTTCACCCCACTAGTTTCTGCTGTATTTTCCTCCTTGATGGGTACAAGCGTGTGCTTGATCCCATCTTTAACAAACTTATAGCAATTGGTTTTTCCGTCATGAACTGCACTTCTATCAAACTGCCAAGGTTGTCCCAACAGTAGGTGACAGACATCCATTGGCATGACATCGCAAAGGATCTTATCCTTGTACCTACCGATCTGAAACTCCACCTCACACTGTTCGTCAACTAACAGCTGATGTCCTTTCTGCAGCCATGACACTTTGTAGGGAGTAGGGTGCTTCAATTTTTTTAATCCCAACTTTTCTACCATCTCCACAGCCACTAAATTGTCGGTACTCCCACTGTCAATGATCAGTTTACAGCACTTACCCCGTGACTTGCAGACAATTCGGAACAAAGCCTTTCGCTGATCCGGTTCTGCAACCTCTTTTGCTGGTTTTAACAGCACCCTATTCAACACCAAAGCTTCACCTGTCTCTGGTGCGTTTTCTGCTTCTTGAGGTGTTGCCTCAGCATCCTCTGGCTGAGCAACATAAGCTCCTCTTCCACCTTTTGGTTCACCTTCAAGACAGTCATACGACTTGTGTCCCAATTTGTGGCAACGATAGCACTAGACAGTTCCCCTGCCCCGACCATTTCCTCGCCCTCGCTGAGCTGGTCGTCCTTCTCTAGTGCTATTGTCCTTCTCTGTTGTGCCAGCAGACTTGGAACTGCTGCCTTCCTCACTTGAACCTGTATCTCTACCTCTACCAAAAACCTTACCTTTCCCCCTGCCAGTTCCACCTCCTCTCCTGGCATTTTGCTTCCGGTTAATTTTCTCCTCTGCCTTCAGTGCAAACTGGTAAGCTTCATCCAACGTTCGGGGTGAGAGGATACCGATTTCATCCAGTATCTCCCCCCTCAAACCATTCACAAATTTGACTGTTTTTTCTGGGGTATCTTCCACATACCCTACTCGCAAATTCAACTTATAAAATTCCTCTGTAAATTCCTTAACAGTCATCCCTCTTTGTTTCAAGTTCTGCACCTGTCTGTACAACATGATCTGATAATCTTTCGGCAGAAACTTTTCCTTCATTTTTGCCTCCATTCTGGCCCACTTCTTTATAGGCTGTTTGTGTAGCCTCTTCCTCTCCGCCTGAATGCTGTCCCACCACAAGGACGCATGTCCTTTCAGCTTGGTGGCGGCGAACTTCACTTGTTTGTCTTCACTGGTTTCCTCAAACTCAAAATATTTATTTACTTCACTCAACCAATCTAGTAACACATCTGCAGACAAACTTCCGTCATAAGTGGGTAGCTCATGCCTTGGCTTATGACTGGACAACAAAACTGACTTTAATAATCGAAGTTCCAGTGTCGCCCCTTCAAACTCGTCTTCTGGTTCAGCCACTTCTTCATCACTATCATCTGCTGGGTCTCTCCTTCCCCCAGCTTCCACCACTGCCAATCTTTCACGTAAAACGCGAATCTCCTCACGAAGTCCCTCTTATGCTATCCTCCAGACCACTCTTCCCCTTCCTCTTCCTCTTCTGTCAACCTCCATTTGCTCCTACTCAACAAACCTGCTCTGATACCACTTTTGATGGCCCAGCCCTTTTCCACGTGGCGACACTATGTCCACCGTACGAAGGTTAATGCGAATAAACGTTGAGATAACGCGGTTTGTACAGGTTTGGGATATTTCGGATGGTTTACTTATGGTACAGGTTACCAACTCACACCTGCCAGTTTCAAGCCTTGACTTACTCCCGCCTTTTGACAGCCAACCCTAGTTCACTTGCCATTTCATTTTCACTGTGCGAAGCTCTTTGTTCTGCTCTGCGAGGGTTTCTTTGCGCCTCTGCTCCTCACTCCGGCGCTGGGTTCTTCTCGTGCCTCCGATCTCCTGCTACCCTGTGCGTTGGTATTATGGTGAGGGTGACAAGCTGTTAACGCTCTGCACTGTAACTCAATATGTTTACTATTTCTTTGTTTGCTCTCTGTTGTAACCAGGTTTGTTCCACACTCTGTTAACTTACCTTTTGCTATTATGACAGGTTCCTCTCAGTCCCGAGCTCAGCTAATCGTTCCGCTTCAATCCGGATTCAAGGTAAGTTCTGGTTCGATGTTAAACCCTGCTTCTCCACCTTTTCCAGAGTCTAACAGGTTCGCTCCTTTGCTCTTCAGGTTATGGGTGTCGGGTTGTTTACAATGCTGCCCGTCCAACTCAGGTAAATACCCAATGCAACTGTGTCTTTTCGTTTACAGAAATTCCTTATCGTTTTCCTGTCTCAGGCGCTAAACTCCGTCTATTTTGTTGTTGCAGGTTGCTCGGGTGGTTGGCCGCCGTGGGCTCACGCTCTCTGTGCGTTCTGGAGGCAACACAAAACCCCTTTCAACTTGGTGTAACGGGTAGGGTCTGGTCCAGCTCGGCCCGTTTTTTAGATTAGTGAACAATCTGTGGGTTCTTGTATTTAATGCTCACGCTTCTGGATTGTACACGAACTATATTAAACTGTTTCTTTTTCTGAGGTCTGGTATGTGTATAATAACCGTCGTTTCGACCTGTAATCGACCTGGTCCGTCTTTTTTGCTTGGGTTCCTTGAGTCTGTTCAGTTACCTTTCTTGTTTCTTGTAATGACTTTAATTATCGGAGGACAGTGGTTCGGTGAGCGTTCTATGCTCAAAGAACTTATGGTGCGTTTTGTTCATAAAAGTTACATTACATAAAACTCCTGTATACTTTATCTCCAACATTTACAAATCTTATGAAAAAAATTTAAGTTGATATGCTTGTTACCTGGTTTATTGTGATATCGTTGGTTGTCAATCCGCTCTTCCGTGTGGGTTAGCTCCCTGTAGCAACGCCTTCTCTTTGTTGTCTTCTAAATTCCAGTTTGCACTCAATATTTCGTATCACATTCGTATGCTTGCTGTGTATAACTTACAATGGATGCTTAAGCAAATAATATCAATCGAATAAGTTACAGTATGCCTGTTATAGCCTTCTTGCAGTGAATGCTAATACAGAAAACAGTATGAATATATTAGTGTGACAATGGTTCTTTAAACAAACAGTTTTGCTTCTTTTCAGAGGCAATGTATCTGTCTTTTCTTGTTCCAGGAGAGTTTTTTTTTGAAAAATATCAGCAGTAGATTATTTCATTTGAAAATAGTATGATTCTGTTACAGGGGTTTTTCGTCTTGCTGTCTGTTACTCTCGTGCTGAAGGGGTCTCTCCCCTTGTTCTATCCTTTTCTGTTTTTAAATTACATGAGAGCATAACTGCTTCCCCTATTTCAGTTGAACTGTTCAACCTGAATTCTGTAACTGTCATCTAGTTTCTTTTAACAAAGATTTAACTAAACACTATTCATCTCCTAAGCTAAACAACTTGTAATTAAAAAATGTTCTAAAATAAAATGAAGCAAACAATAATTAAAAGAAAAAGACAACAACCAACTTAATGACATGTCCACCCAAGCCCGAAATCTTTGTCTTGTTTCTGTTCTTCTTCCGTGAGTCAGTCAACTGTCATGTGTCTCCTCAGAGTTGGATGCTCCTGCATCAATACAAATCAATTATGATTATTATAATTTCCATTAACCGCTCAATGGTTGAGCTCAAATAAGGAAGAAAAACATTAGTCTATCTATTTACATAATCTGCGTGTAAGCATTATATCATTGTGTCTTCACCATACATGGAGTAGAAATAAAAATAGGTATACAAAATGTTATAATATAATTCAATATGTAGGATTTGTAGTAAAGATTTGTTTGTTCATTTTTTTTTTAGATTAAAAACTTACACTGGGAGGGGTTTCAAAAAAAGGAATTTGTGAAATATTTTTAATATCCATTAAAATTAGGAGTATTCCATAATATCCCATGAATTATTGTGCTATATCATATGTTCAATGAGTTAATATCCATGACTTTAACTCCCAATTCAATCCATAATCTAGTTTTATAATGCGTTGTAGAAATTACTTAAGAAAAATGGATACTCAAAGATGTATATCTCTTGGAAATCATGAAAGTTATGAGGAAACATTGTTGGGTATGCATTACATTATTTGAAATAGCTTCATGCATTATACATTTCACATGGAGAAAAGGAGGATTTTTTTGTCCCTCCTAGTTATAGGTTTCAACGTGTAGTACCAGAATAAATAAGGTTTTCTTTGTCTTCTTTTGGCCTTTTTTTTTGGTGTTTTTCAGACAATAGTTTTTCAATCCATTATAATTTAATTCTAGTTAAGGAATATAATTTGGGTTAATAAATTAAGATTTTGAGTGTCATAGGATATTATATATTATATTGTAAATGGTGAAGAAAATACAATGGGAGTTAGAGGTGCGAATCTAAACATTTGTCCATTTTCTTAGTTAAGGGTTGTTGGGGTAAATATTTGAGTATTATAAGAATATTTTCTATTGTTTACTATTTTTTGTCCATTTTCTTAGTAAAGGGTTGTTGGGGTAAATATTTGAGTATTATAAGAATATTTTCTATTGTTTACTATTTTTTTGATAAAGAATACATGTATGAATTTATTTATTTTAAAGGTTTAAAAATTACACTTGGTATCATACTATTTTTTGGCTTCAAGGAGACACCTTTATTGCTAAAGGTTTAGTTATCTTGAATCTATGAACTTGGTTTCAATGTGGTTTCAATGTGGTTTCAATGGGGGCTTTGTGATATTGATTCTTGTGGTGAAATAAAATGACAAATAATTTGAAAATCAAGATAAGAAATTTATTGGGAAAATATTTGAGCTATGGAAGCTAAAGATGTAATACCTTTTGGTAGAAAAATAACAATGAGTCATATTGGATCCTAGCACTACACCTATGATTATGTGGACAAAAGTTTGGAAAATGTTGGAAAGGAAGGAAAAGAGCACAATCTAGTTTTGTCTTTCAGATTTATTATTATTAAAAGTTCTCAAAGAAGCTACAACCGAGGCATTACATGATAAGTTAAGAGCTTTGTATGAATTTAAGCCTTTGGTAAATAAACTTTTCTTTTAGAAGAATTTGTACCTCTGAAGGATGAATAATGGAGACTCGATGAAAGATCATATACATGCATTTAATTGTATGGTAAATAAATTGTTATTAATTGATATTAAAATTTCTTAAAAGTGCTTTAGTCTATTATATTTCTTGACATATGCATGCAATAGTTTAGTTGTAGTTATTTGTAGTAATTAAACACATCAAAGTTTGATGATTTGGTTCCATCCTTGTTATCAAAAGAAATGAGATGTTTTTATGGTCATTTCATTCTAACCACTTAATGTGGTTTATTATTAGAACTAAGATATGAGCCATTAAATATAGTAAAATACATGGGTTAAATTATAAGAAAAGTAAAATAAATAATATTATCAAATAAAACGTCAAAATATATATAAATAATTAAATAAAGGAAATATTAAAAAAAAAAAAAAAAGAAAAAATTCAAAAGAAATGATGAAAAAACAAAAGAAAAAATAGTAGCTTTAAAAAAGTAAGGAATAATATATATATATAAATATATATATATATAAAAATTTAAAAAAATATAAATATTTATGAATTTAATGAGAAATCTATATTTGGAAAATTCAGACAAAACTATCAAATATAAGTAAAAAACAAAATTAATGATTTTTAATATTAAAATTAAAAAACACTAATTTATTTATCATATATATATGAGTTGTTTTTAGTGTTATTTTTTGGAAGTTATTCCGGTAGATTTTTCTGTTCTAATTTCTTTAAAATTCAGCGGGAATTAATTGAAATCACAAGTTTGATGGGTAGCCCCTAAACAATAGAAGTACCCAAGGAATTTTTCAAGGTGTTGAATCCATATATATAGTCAAAAAACTAGTTTAAATAACACAAATCAAGATTTAACCACAATTTTTTCCATCAGCATAAGAAACTCCAAATCACACAAAAGCAACTCCATATATATATAAAGGATCAATATGACAGTACATAAATATTATTATAAATAATAATTAAAAATAAATTGAATGAATAATAAATCATTATAAAGTATTATATATAAATATATAAATATTATTTTAACAAACTTTATGAAAGATTCCGAAACATAATTTATTTTCAATTAAATAATAAAGATATATAAAAATATAAAAAGAAATGCAAAAAAAAAGAAATTTTACCAATAAATTAAAAGATGTATAAAATTAGTAATATAAAAAAGTGAAGAGATTCTTTAAATCTATTATGAATATAAAGAGATTTTTAAAATCTATTATGAATATAAAGATTAAGGCTAGAAGAAAAAAAAAAAGGAAAATCAAATGATTAAAAAAAGAGAATCTAATAAGAAAAGAGGAAGAAAGATAAATACCTACACTTAAGAATAAAAGGATAGGATACTACTTTTTTACAATTTCAATGGCTTTTCTAAATCTTGGCAATACCTCTCATCTATATAAATGATGACCTTGAAAATGACCTAAGACTCATCTATATAAATATGGTGTTTTGTCTTCTCAATTTGTTCATTTTCTCATCATAACACCTGGATTGACAAATATGCTACTTAATAAACAAACTAAAATAGTGAGATAATACTCTCAACAATTAAGAGTATGAGAATGATGAGTATAGACGTATATCAACCAGAGTTTTGAAACACGTCGTTCATCACGTACAATTATGTTGGAACTAACTGGTTACATCACTCACTTGACTTAAATACATGGTTGTTCATGTCACTAACTTGACAATTACTGATGTAATTGTGCTACTAAATTTGTGCTAACAAATTTATATATAATAAAAGATAAACATAATTTGGCAAAGAAATAACATTGTAATTAAAGAAAAAGAAAGTATGAAATAACATGAAGTCATTACATACCATATGACGATCTGTGTAATGTTTCAGAACTAGGAAAGAAAATGATGTCATTACATACCATATGACGATCTGTGTAATGTTTCAACTGAAGGACAGACATTACAAGTAATAAACATATATGGATAGACAATGTTGACGAATTGCCATGACGAAGTCTCTTTTTATAATTTCCCTGAACAGAAATTGAGAGAGCCTCTTTCGCATAAACCAGACATAGAGTGGATTCAAGTGTTAGGGTGGAACACTGTAAGAAATCGAGAGATACCTTATGCGTGGAACTCAAAACAAAATCAAATTATATATTTGCTAATCACCACTATAATTAAGAAACGTATGATTCTAACTCCATAAAATGAAAATATTGTATGAAAAACATATCGTTATGCGCAATAACCTGCATTATTCACAGGATTCGTGTCCATTGTAATCTATATCGATCCGTTGAAGCTCACTTTCTAAATTGCTTCCAGCAGTGGCTGTTCTTTCCTAAAGGAGTAGACATTGAAGGAACTGTGATCATGGTCGTAACAACATGACCGGACAGGCCGATGATCTGTGTATCTCTTTCTCTTTAAGAAATGTGTGTACCAGCGAACAGAAAGATTTGGGTACCTCTTCAAATCTCTATGTTTGAAATCCACGTAATATAGCCCGTAGCGGATTGTATAACCATATAGAAACTCGAAAGTGTCAACGAAACTCCACACAAAGTATGCGCGGGCGTTTGATCCTTTCCTGCACAAACTTCCACTCCAATTTGGTGAGCACTCAGCCATCACATCCTATGTTGTCAAACAATTTCATAAAAAAAATGTAGACTTTTATCTTAACCACTATGGGATAGAATAAAAAAACATTTTTTTAATAAATTTTGAGAAAAAAAATAAATAAATAAATTCTCTAATCAAGATTAATTTATACTCTTCCAAATTTAATAAATAAACTTGTCTCCTTATTATTTTGCAAAGAAAAATATTAACAACGTATGAAGTTGGAATGCGATACGGTATTTGGCTCATGTACCTGACAGCTGCAAGCAAGCTTTGAAGATAATCATGGAGGTAGGCTACCCTTGGCTTATCGTTTAATGCGTCCGCAAGTGGAAGAGATTCATTGTTGGACCGCCCATATCCTACTCATGGATGTGAACACAATTCAAAACAGGGTCATAGAATTTTCAATACTGTAGTACAAGCACAAGAGCATACCGTTTTCATAAATTATTAGAGGAGGATTAGCATAGTGTTCCTTGAAGTATTCCAATAATGCTTGCATTCCCCATGGGACAATAGGAAGTCCAGTAGGAGCCAGCTTTAAGCAATGGATTTAAAACAACAGTATGAAGATATTAGTCCACCCTCCATCCAGATGAACGTATTAAGTGCAGAGATGAATATATGATCATATGCCTACCTCACCAATAGGGATGCCATTTCGATACACTGCAGTTATAAAATTGTAGATGGGTCAGAGTCAAAATCCTATTTGGAAGAGTTTTTTTTGGATCAGTATAAGATTTCTAACTTATAATTAACATAAATCCCTTTAGTAGTATATTTAAAAAATACAGACCATTGTATATTTAAAAATGACCTACCAACATCTAATGGCTGCGTTTTGAATATGACAACTTAATATAATTTATAAATAATAATCAGACGTTTAACATCTAATTGTCAAATTTTAATGGAAACTTTTGCATGAGAGTGTTCAGCTCGATTACAATTGCTATGGCCTGATAAAAAAAAATTATCTTAGTTTACCATCCTTTAAATCATAGAAGAAAAATTATTTCTTAATCTTTATATGCTGAATACATAATAGTTTTATTTGTTTGTAGAGCATTCGATAAAAAGAGTGCCGGCTCTAGTTTTTAGTTTTTAGGTATATACCTGAAGTGGTTGCCAACATATCTTCTAGTAAGTCTCTTGGGGTTAAATCCCTGTAACTAGGAGCATCCGAAGCATAACCAGTAGTATAATGGTTGAGACCAATGAAATCGAAGGAGCCCCTCAGCTTTTCGGATTCTTGTTTGGTGAAAGAAGGCAATCTGGAGCCTACAATCTTCTTCATAGAAGAAGGATAATCTCCATATATAACAGGTTCTATTATCCTGCTCAATCAGAGAATGAATTCACATATTAACAATGGAATTGAGTCAGACAAACGGTGAGTGACTCTATCATTATTTGTTGGGTTTTCTGGTTCTGCCATTACCAGCCATACAAGAAATCTAAGATTCTTTGAGTCGCAGCGCTGTATTCGGACGAGTTTGTCATTGGTACATACCACGGGGCATAGATCGAGATGCCGATGGAACCCTTTTACTTGCTCTGCAAATATGTTAAATGTCATTAAACGAAATCAAAATAAAAGTGTGATACTTCGGCTGTAAAAAACCCTTTTACTGGCAGTTACACAACACTGCAAAGATTAAATACCATGCAGTAAGATAATGATTGACACACTGTTTTTACAATCAAATATACAAACGTGTTTTTCCTGGATAAAATGAAAGGTCTGATATAAACTTGAGGCCTCCTCCGATTCTAAAATATCACCTGTTGACAAGACCTGCGTCCTGAATGAATTTATGGTTGACTTAAATTATTGGTATGTTTCCTCGGTAATCGTTTTAGGGTTTCAACGGGCCTCGCCGGTTGTCAACCTCCACATTCCGGTTCTCCTCGCATGCACTTTACCTTTTGTCAACTCTTCTCTGTTCATTTGTCATTTTCACTCTTCCGCTGCGCCGAAAGGCTTGCTCCGTGACTGTGGGGAACTCTGGTCCTTCGTTGTTCTGGTTTCGAGCGCTGGTTGTATGGGTATCTCTGGTTCTTTGCAGCTATGGAGGTAAGGTTCGGTGGCCTGTGAGAGCACCCTCTGCTCAGCACGATAACAACCTTGTTTCACTGTGTATTTGACTGATTTTTTTCTATGCAAATGTTGTTTCCATTCGTTTGGTTGATGGGTTTGTTTCGTGACAGGTCCTCCTCCGAGCTTCCACGCTTCAACCTTGTTGCTCAGGTAAATAATGGTTCCTTGTTGGACTGGTTTAGCCCTTATCCCTCCGGTTCTAACGCACCTGTTACTAGTCTTTCAGGGTTTAGTGGTTATGATGGTCTTCGACTCGGTTCCCATAGCTTCAGGTAAGATTCTTGCTCCAATCTTATTC
>APFE031571551.1:0-14646 GCA_000404065.3 Pinus taeda
ATGAGAAGCAAAAATGATCCTAACTTGTACATCAAGAAAGATGAAGACAAGAATGTTGCTTTAATATCTGTATATGTTGATGATCTTATCATAACAGGAAATGCATGCAAGTTGATTGCAGAAATTAAAAATCAGTTGTCACATGTATTTGAGATGAAGGATCTTGGTGAATTGCATTATTGTTTAGGTCTTGAAGTTTGGAGGGAGCCTGGCAAGACATTGATCACACAAAGCAAATATACAAGGGAAATCCTTAAAAGATTCAATATGATTGAATGCAAGGCAACATCTACTCCTTTAGAACAGATGTCAAATTGTTCAGTGATGATGGAACCAAAGAGGTGAATGGAACTATGTAACGTCAACTGGTGGGAAGTCTGAATTATCTCACCACTACCAGGCCAGATATAGCATATTCTGTCAGCATACTTAGTCAGTTCATGGCTAAGCCTTGTGAAATCCATTGGAAAGCAGCAAAGAAAGTCCTTCGATATCTGAAAGGAACACTTAATTTTGGTATTATGTATACTGATGAATTTGATGTTGAATTGGCAGGTTATTCTGATTCTAACTGGGCTGGAAATCCAGATGATACAAAATCTACTACTGGATACGTGTTCAATATTGGTTCAGGATCAATATCATGGAGTAGTAAGAAACAACCAACTATTTCATTATCATCCACTGAAGCTGAATATAAAGCATTATGCAGTGCTACCTGTGAAGCAATATGGCTTAGAAGGATACTTGAAGATGTTGGAGAAACACAACAAGCACCTACAGTAATCAGATGTGACAATCAAAGCACTATCAAGTTGGCAAACAATCCTATATATCATGCAAGGACAAAACACATTGAGACACAACATCATTTTGTAAGAGAAAAACTGCAATCAAAATAAATTGACTTATCTTATTGTAATACAAGTGAAAATGTGGCTGACATATTCACCAAGCCTCTTGGCAAGGCTAAATTTGAAATATGTAGAAATAAGTTGTACATTGTAGAAAATCCAAATTATGTTGTAATCCTAGCTGAGACTTAGACCAGCAGGCATGACAATTAAGAGTATAGTGTCTTGTTCATTGTATGTAGTTGGAATTAAGGGGAAGTGTTGGAAACTAGATGTAATTCCAACCACCCAATTTAATGCTAGATCTAGAAACATGTAGAAACTAGCGGCTGCATTTAATGAAGTCGGCAGATTCATTGAAGCTTCTCCAGTAAGCCACCGACTGAACCCGTCTCCAGAAACTTCTCCAGCTTGTATATATACCCGTTAACTGATGAATAGAGGTGTGTTCTTGTGTTCAGTTTTTCAGAGTTGGTGTTGTGTTGTGCGCCTCTGATCTCTGTCACAAGGAAAGATGTAGTTGACAACTTGTTGTTTTGTAATTTCTTTACATTAGAATTCGAATGTGGAGAGGAAGAATTTTCTTGTTGAATATGTCGCAATTGAAAACGTCCTATTATCCTATTCTACGTATTTGCAGTCATGGGTTTTTTTATTGACATTCGCTCACCTTGATAATCAGATTACAAAGGGTTATTCCAGATTTTCTTATACTGAAAGAAGAGGTTGAATTGTTAAGAGTTTATTGTCTTTTTGAGGCTGAGTTTCTCATATTTGAAAGGGTCATATTTATAGTAGGTTGAATTCTCAATTTACCAGCGATAATACTTTTCCATCTGTGGGACTAGTTTCCATTGCCAATCTCCCTGTAGCTTGAGATATTATCCAGAGATTGTCTTCTAAAGTTTTTGTGATCTCCAATGAGGACAAATTTATCTATCACCATGGATTGTAATTTTGGCATTATTTAGGAGCTCAGTGGCAATTATTTGAAGTTCGAGTTCCCTTTTCATTAAGGCCAAGGCTATCCTTTGTGGATCCAATTGGTGTATCTTCTTGCAGGTTGTTCATATAAGAGATTGTTATTTAACTAGATTTAAATTGTTGTTGCTATGACAAATTCTCTTGGATTCAAGATTGGTACTGGAACATATCTTTCTGGGGCCTAAATTGACTAGTTGACTTGTGAAATTAAATTGGAGCAAATTCATTTTTGCAGGAGTCCACTTCCTTGAGGAGGCTGAGTTATTCCAGACATTAGCATTCCTTTAGGAGGCCAAGTTCAGGTTAAGCTTTCAAAATAATTGTCACTATGGATAGTAGGAGATCCTTTTGATTATGGGCCGAATTATACCTCAGCAAGGCCCAATTTGTCTAGGTGAGATAATGCTTTTGCTTCATATTATTCATATTATTCTCTTTGTAATTATCCTTTTGAAGAAGTTGCTTTATTTTGCCATTAGCTATTCAATAATGGGAAAATAGAAACTTCAATAAAAGACAACATCTCATTCGCTGAGTCTATATTATTGTGATTATGGCAAAGATTTTTGAAGTCTTAGAGTTTTTGAACATTTTACTAATGAAATAGTGAAAGTCAACAACTCTTCTTTTGATGACATTAGAATTTGTTTACAAAATGCATAAGAAACTATAGAATTTTTGTAGTTGGAGTCTCAAAGATGGGTTACAACAGAAAATACATAATTCTAAACTTATTCTTGTTCAGAACAATTCCCATTTTGAGTCTGAAGTTGGCTCCCATCTGCTCTTAGCAAATGATAAAATTAGTGAAGCCAATCGTCAGACTTTGGGAAGAGATTATCCACAACAATCACAACACTAGTCTTAGATATGAAAAGGATGTGTCCTTTCATATTCCAGATTACTCAAACCACATACAGTTTCAGAGTGATTTCTTGTGGGACCCCCTAGGTTGGTGAAAGTGAGCACTCTATTAATTAGAGGATTCATGAGCACACAACAGATATCGACCATGTGATCACCGAGTCTTCATCTTTGGCTGAACAAGCGGAAAAGACTAAGCATCATATATGCATTGAGTAGCCTCGGGTCATTGCTAGGATTGCTCATTTTTATCACCAGAAGTTTAGGGAAGCCATTGAAATTGAAAGGGGTTCGAGTAATCTCAACATGGATGAAAAATCAACAACTCTTGGATCCCTGCCCTTACCTCTTCAAACCCCTTGTTTTCCCTTTCTTTTTGTTGTTTTCTTTTCCGGTTTCGGTTTCATTTCCTAGTCCCTTGAATTGTTTTAGTTTCCTCAATGTTCTCTTTTCTATTTAATTCTTGTTTTTCCTTTTTTGTTATTCAGATTTTTGTTCATTATTATTTTTTTTATTATGATTAATTTTTATCACATTAAAATAAGTTTATAATTTAAAATAGATAAAGGAGATTTTAGCCTATATAAATTTTCAAATTAGTTTTTATTTAATTAAACATGGTAATTATAATAAGTAAGTTTTCGTAAAAAATGCTTTTATTTAATTATATTAAGCATATATATTTAGTTTATTAATATAAATAAAAAAATTAATTATTAAGATAATATATATAAATATATATATATATATATATATATATATATATATATATAATGGTATTTATATTAACCAAGTTTTTCATATATACATATTGCCATAATATATTTACAGTTATGTCATATGTACATGATGCATGATTGACACGATAGCTACCGTAGCAACAAAGCAGAATAGCAATAACAATATGTCGCCGGCGCAACCGACATGCACCAAGAATCGATCCCGGGTGGGGAGTCGGCAAGCCGTGCATCCTACCACAACATCTATACGACTGCGTGAGAAAAAAATATTTTTAATTATTAACACATATATTTAAGTTATATATATTTATAATATAAATAAAATTTAACTAATATATATTTATAAATATATATAAATTTTAACTAAAATATTTATTTTTAAGTTTTAATTAGTTCTTATTAAATTAAACAATGAATAACTTTTCATATAAACATAGTTAAAAGTTAGTTACATATGTAAATTAATAAATTTAATAAACAAATTAACTAATTAATTAATTAATAATAATTTATCTCTAATTATTGGTCGAGTCAAATGTAGTTATTTCCTTTGGTCAAAAGTAGCCGTTTATTTCTAGTTGTTTGAATGGTTCGATGATCTGATTTTTCATTTGTTTTGATGATGAACCACATTTGTTGGTTCGAAACGTGGCGACAAATGAATTTTGATGTGATTATCGTTGAACACATTATCTAAAACAATCATCTTTAGTTGTTTTAGAGCCTGCTCCTCTTCCATAGAAGCCACAATATAATGTTAAATGCCAACATTGTGACTGAGTTGGCCATATGAAATATCATTGTTTTGATCTTCATCCATGTGAGCATTGTCATAAAACCACTAATTCTTCGAACAGATGGTTAAAAGACAAGCCTCAAAAGAAAGATTCACCTTGGATGGATCGCTTTTTGGTAGTGGGCTTCAATAACAAAGGAGATATTTCAGTCATATGTCAGAATGTCTTCTAGAGTATTGAAAAGTCTTCCAGTTGAGTTTTATCCATCATCTCACCTTCTATTTGACAGGGGTGGAAGTGATGGTCATCTACAAGCCTCAAAGCCACATCAAGTGAGTGTGAGCCACAACCTAAAGCTGCTTCCTAATTCGGAGTTGTAGCAAGAGACACAGAAGTTCAAGAGAGCCTAAGCCACAACTTGCCATACCAAATTCAGAGTTGTAATCAGAGACAGAGGTGCCCCTGAGCATGCCATTGGTTGGTGGCCGGCCTTAAACGATCTATGCGGGGTTGAGACCTCCCTTTTTAGGTTGAGCTTCTCCCTCTTCAAAAAATGGGATGCTTCCTTTAGCAGAAGACTTCAGCTTCTTATTGTTTTGGAAGAGTTCCAGGGATTGCATTAAGCATTCCACAATTGGTGATCATCCTTAAACCACCGCAGGTTGTAGACCTCCATTTTCCAGGTTGAAGGTCTCCCTCTCCAAATCATTAGGGACAGTTCCTCTAGCATAAAATTTCAACTTCTTGCCAAATTTGAAAGAGTTCCAAGAACTGCACTAAGCATTCCAGTGTTGGTGGTCATCGTTAAACCACCCCCTTATACCAACATTTCACACAACACATACAACCTAGTGTTGCCATACATATTTTTGCACACTTTGTATTACAACTCTCTTCTTGAACTCATACATACCCTTTCGAATTAAGAGGGAATGTTGGACTCCTAATCTTCTATAGATTAGTGTGGAAATTGAATAATAAAAAAAATCCCAAAAAACTACTTAAAATATAAAACCAAAATATCATTGTAAATAATAATACATTCAAAACTTATCCTTCATATCTTCCATACTTCTATTTGTACTATAGTTATGTTTAACATTAAAAAATAAGAAATATGGTAGCAAAATGAAAAGTAAAAAATAATATCCTCTCTGCTGGAATACAGTCTTCCTTTCACTCCATAAATTAATGGTATGATATTCCAACTCCCAGCACCGTTCATTTTTGTTAATAGTTTATCACACTCACCATAAATTTTAAGTTCCGAAGCTATATAGCTGTGCGCGCAGGGTATATATGAATTGGTTTCTTCTCTTGTTTCATTCACAATCAGAATAACATGTAAGCCTCACGCATGTTTTTAAGATATTTATTGGCGTCAACATTTTAACATATTTTTGGTATTAAAAATAGCAGTGTTGTCAACGCAAAAACGTGAGACAACAAAAGTTGGTAATTTTAACTAAAATTTCACAAAGGAATTTAAAAATGAGAGTTTAAGTTATGTTGAGATATTTTTGGTTTTAAAAATATTTTTATTGGTATTAATGTTTAAATATATTTTTGGTTTTAGAAAAAGCTAAAGTGTTGTGAACATGTTAACATAAAAATTTGGGACAACAAATGTTAGTAATTTTAATTCAAATCTTACAAAAAAAAAAAAAAAAAATAAGAGTTTAGGCTATGTTTTAGGGTTGTTAAACTATTTAATATATTTAAAAATATATTTTAAACAACAAAAAATCACATTTATTTTTTTAAATTATTTTGCTAAATTTCCTTTAAAATTTTTATTTCATTTAATAAATTAAACTAGGCCCAAAAATTATAATCATCGTCATTTTATCATTTTAAAAATTAATTAAATTATTTATTATAAACAACTAATAAATTTCATAAAAATGAGTTTATGTTTTTTTAATTTTAAAAAATAACTGAACTTTATCATAGATCCATAAACTTAAAAAGTCAACAAAAACTGCAGTCTGGCTTTAAACCATAACAGTTTAAATCTGTTTCAATAAATAACCTAAAATAATAGATAAATGCAATTAAATAATTCAAAATAATAGATAATATATTTTATAAATGTAAAACAAAATAATAAATTCAAAATTTTGAATATATTTTCACCTTCTGCACGGTACTCAGACATTGTTATGGTGAGAAACAGCAAACCTACAGGCCATATAACATTCAGATGCTCAGGTCAGCATATATATGATAGAGGAAACAAAAGTTGCGTACCAGTACAAACCCTGCAGATATATACCTGCTGAAAGGCACAGAATTCGCATAAGAAGAAGAAAATTTCTGGTTCCTCTGCCGGCGGCCATGATTGATAGAGCTGGGACAGATAGTTATGACTGGGATGCAAATCAGTCATCCATTTATACAGATAAATGGAGCTGTACTTTAACTCAAAGGGGAGGATCTGACTGCTGCAGCATTCAACGGAGATATCTTTATGAATTGAATAGTCTATGTTCAATTATTACGTCGACTAAACATTCGAAAAGATTCGCAGAACGTCCTAATTGGTCAAACCGCCGCCTCTTATATCTGTGCACAGGCGCTTTTTTTTCGTGGCCACTCACGCAGAGCCATTGACAAATGTCACAGATGAATACGTTTCACCCATCAAAAGTCAAATTTATTGATAATGGTATGAGATACTGGGCCAGTAGATCGGGGCATTTTTCCTTGAGATCTTATACCCAATCTTAAAGTCCGGTTGGAGTTATCAATTCGATGTATAACTGGTATTTTCCCATTTTAAACTACCATCTTAAATTAATTATGGGGTTTCCAATAGAGATGATTCAAATGTCCAGTAAAATCATCAGGCTTTAATCACTTTCTTTACTCAGATCTCTATTATCTTTCTTGTGGGAAGGTGGGTTCAAATGGATAGAAATTGAATCCCTTCGTGGGCTGTTAAGGGTTTAATTTTTTTATAGTGAATTTAAAAACGTAAAAAAAAATAAAAAAAAAAATTAAATTACTAATAAAAAAAATAAAAATAAAAATAATTAAAAACAAAATAAATAAGACATAAAATGTAAAAGAATAGTTAAAGTTTTCAATAACTCATTACCGCTAGTTTTTAATATTTATTTCAAGATTAAAATAATTTTTACTTTAGTTGGCTCTTATCTATATGGTGTATTTTTCCCTAATGTATTTTTTCACAATATTAAATCCATCATATAGCTCACACATAGATAAATATCTTACTCTCATATGTATGTTTAATTTATGTAACAAACCAAAATAGTTTATGGAAATAAAATATAATGACATTGAGAGTTTATTGGTAAGTTTAAATTTAATCTTTTTTTGGTAGGTTTAACCATTGAGTTGAACCCATGATTCTCAAGGCCATCTGACTATTTGTAAGATTATTTACACTTGAGTTGTTCAATGTTAATTTTGAAAAGAAAACTAAATACATTAAGCAAGCCTAAGAAATAAGGTTATCTCTCTTTTTCAGGTTCACATATTCTATCTCTCTAATAATATCTAACATGTTGATTCATAGTTATTTTATAGCATTCATAATGCTAATTGTTTGCTTGTTAAAATTCATTTCATGGTTATAGATTTGGTATCTAAAGTGGTTATTATTTCAACAAATTGGTGGACTTATCAACCACTTAATACGTAATACATGGCATCCCCAATAATATGATTGATAAAAGGAACAAAACACATTATTAAGTATTGAACTGAAACCTCTCAACTATCCACTAAGCTTGTACAATTTTCATAACCATTGTGATAAATATAATTTGAAGTTTTCCTTTATTTTAGTTGAAACTATTTAAGGATTATGTATGGGATTAAAAGCTCTATGAAGATTGGTGAAGTTTTCTAATTTATATGTTCTTGGTTAAGATCAAATATGAATTTAGCATAAAATGAACCTTGTCAACATTACAAAACCTAAAATTGTGATTATAATATAATATGAGAGTTACGATTCTATTCATTTAATTATAACATCACCAAATCCTAGTTCCTTCTCCAAAAAACTCATTCCCATTTCCCCAATTTTATGCATCTTTTTCTATCTAGCAACATTGACATTAGTGTGATGATAATTTACAAATATTTTGAGAATGATCCATATTTCTCTTTCCCTCCATGTCATCCCAAGTTCAAGGAGACATATCATTTGTAGCATTAATGCTTGGAATAATATTTTTGGAGTCAAACGGGATTCTTAAGAAAGACAAGGAGAAGGTAACATAATTTTTATTATCATCAAACTTATGCATTAGGTATCATGCTCTAACATCCTAATATTTCATGCACTTTCTCATGTTTTTAGAGATAAAGTAAACAACATAATCCTTAATAAAAATAACATTCTTGGTAGTTTGATGAGTAATTTCATTTAGCTTTGTGTTCTTTTGGATCGTGGGAAGTTCCAAGTCATAAACATCTTAGCCTAAATAATAAGAAATAGATGCAATCATGCTAGATTGTTATGTTTCATGAGGACTAGAAAACACGTAGGGCATGTTCATTTCTTTTATAGGGTTTTGATAAAATTACCACCTTTTAACAAAATCCTCAAAATATACTATAATTTATTCTTTTCTAATGAGGCTTAGCTGAATGAACATGACTCACATGGTTAAGAATGACTGAGGCATGCTCAAAATAAAAAAATAAAATGCAGTGTTCATGAATCATGTGGATACATAAATTGCATCATCCCTTATATGGGTGTCCACAAAAATGTTTTATTTGTGTGTGTTATGGAGTTTTATTTTGTCAATTTTAACACTTTAAAATTCCTTCAAAGAGAATGTGACTCAATTTATATATATATAATATATATATATATAATATATAATATAACCTATCAAAAAGTTATATTCGATTTTTTTTTGTAAGGCTAGACATTTTATATCAATTTCAATAGGATGTAAATAGTTGTTTTCCATGGGTTATAAGTCTACCACTTTGGAAACCAGTCTAGTAGTAAAGATTCAAAATTTTGACATTACATATTGTGAAAGTTACAAATCTATTACTTAAACTGAAAAGAAAACTAACAAAAGTGTTTTTCCAAGAATTGGTAGCATAACTATAAGAATGCCATAACACGGAACAATAACATGAAACCTAGCTCACCTAATCATATCACCCTGATGGTGAGCCCACTTATATTGGTGGAGGAGGATCATTATCTTCTCCAAATGAGGTGAAAGTAATGTCTGTCAGCCTCTTGGCCATAATATAAACTTTTGTATTGAACCTCTCCACTCTTTCCATCATCTTTGCAATGCACACTAGAATTTCTTGATGTGTGTCTAATCAATCTATGAGAACCATTCCTATAAGAGTTTTATTATGCCAATACAAATTCAAAGTTTACATGCATGAATTATGGTGAGCCCAAGTTGAATTGTCAATCTCTGGGACTCAATTCCCTATGTCCCTATAAAACTAATAATTTGGAGTGAATATGAAGCTATAAAAACCTCCTCCTAAGGCTTTGAAATAGTTCTATGAACTTCTTCAAGAATCGCCTCCATAAAATGACCCATAGAGTGAATAAAGTTAGCTTAAGACCAAGTATGAGAGGATGAAGGTTGACATGCCTAGTAATGAACATCAAGGGTGGATCTTCATCCTCTCCCTCCTCTACAATAAAAGAGACCTTGTGTCACATCATACTTGAAGGGGAAATAAATTAGAGAGAGAGAGAAAAAAAACTAGGACTAGAAAATTGATGACAACAACCACTAAGGTTATATTTGAAATTACAAAGTATACTTACTATTCTTTTCTATTGCAATTTCATATACTTTATTTGGTTATTAGTTAAATTTTAACATTTTATATAATTAGAAGAATGTTGTTTTATTTCAATTTTTTTTTGAAGTGTGTGCCTAATTTACTAGTTTTAATTGAAGTGAAAGTACTTTTTTTAATTTTCATCATGCAAGGGTTGAATGAATATATGAACTTCACCTTGAAATTAAGAATACCCCTTCAAATTTGATCATTGGTTGATGGGATATAATGGTATGGAACAAAATAAAAGGGACGGTTTCAATTGTGTTCGTGATTCAAATGAACTATTCACTCATTTCAATGGCACTTGCATGCAATATAGTTAGAACCACTGCAACGAGACAAGGTGGTTTCTTCAATGAGATCTTCCCATGTATTGATGATAAGTGACAAATTAAGAGGTTGGAAGAAGGAATTTGCAAAGCTCAAATCTTTCTCATATATTACTTCATGAACCTGAAATCATGTTTTCAATTCATATATGTAAATTGGAGATGGTTGAATCGTAGATAGAAATATTAGTTTTTATTACAATGATTCATAGAGTTGTTAGAGGAATAAAAAATAACTATGGGTGATATCCATGTACCATTATTGTTGGTGTTTCAAAGGTCTATTTCCAAGATTTCGTCATTTTTTGTAGAGTGTTACTCCTAAAGGAGTATTACTCCTAGTTGAGTATTATTGTGCTCATGGAATTCCAAAAATTCCTGATAGTTAAATTTATGTAGAAATATCATGACCATTGTCATAGATGTTACGTTTATAGGGCCCTAAACATAGAGCAGTGTTAGATGCTATAGCTCTATGAAATATGTACAAGTTTTCAAAAATAGTACTTGTCCCAATCTTTGAGTGAACTATTATTAGCTTATTTGTCACCTATAGGGTTAGAAAAGAACCTAGATCTAACTCACACTTTATGGTTGAGATTCCTCTCCCATATCTGTAGAAAAATTCACTTTCAAGTCTCATCACTCCCTATCCTCAGAAACTCAATATTGCATCACTACTTTCCAATTTTAATATATTTATGGAAGTCTATAAAAAATTGTTGACTTCGATAAAGGGGTCATGAAGGGTCACAACTTATAAAATTTGGATTCCCAAGATGATCAACTCGAAATGAGAGAAGATGACGTAGAAATGGGTTAATAATTGAAGCCTTTATCCTAAATTCTATTGACCCTAGGTGTCCAAATTCATCCTTATAGATCTATGAGAAGCCTATATAATGAGACCCTTCTAGGGAGGAGGGGAGATCAAAAAACAAAGATAATGTTACCCTTATGTGAGTGGAATTCTTAGGACCACTTCCCTGTATTGTTGTGGTGTGCCTAATTGTAATAAGTAATCCAAGGAGGATAAAGAGCTAAGGAATACAATAAGAGCATGTACAACACCAAGGTATATGTAAAAATTTATTTTGTTAATAAATATGTTATGAATTTTTCTCTCCAATGTTTATCTCTTTATGTATGATTTCCTATTGGAATTGATCATTATCTTATCAGATTTAAGGTATTTGTTCAAAAAGAGGACTTTTCTTTCCTTTTCTATGATGTGTGTAGGTTATGTAGGTGAGTATAAAAAAAGGGATCTCTAACAAGTGGAGTGGGATTTTCTTAAGCTAGTCTAGTCAAATCTCCCATCATCAAGCAAAGGACCAAAGTTATGCACACTCTTCCTCCCTTTTCATCTATGCATGGTATTTGGTGTGGTATATCTAGGAGAAATTTTCATGTTTTTTACCCCGCTTTTTTGGATATCTAATGAAAATATATGTGGATAAATAACTCCTTTTCCAAATGGAAACTTTTTTCACAAAGAGAAATAGACTCCTCCAAGGAAAAACATTTGATTTCTCCTTCACTTTGTTTTATTTCTTACTTTTATTGATGTCTTGAGAATTATCTTGTAATCTTAATTATGTTTGTGTCTTTATTAATCAAAATTCATTTATCATTGTTCATGTCTAAGCTCGAATCTTTTAATCAATATCACTCCAGAGCCTCATCACTTTGTCTCGTTACAGACAAAACAAATTTTCTACAATCATTGCCTTCTACACTCAACAAGGGAGTGATAAGCAACTTGTCATCACCAATTGTCCTCTTTAAACTAGTGAC
Source organism: Pinus taeda (assembly GCA_000404065.3). Taxonomy (NCBI): domain Eukaryota; kingdom Viridiplantae; phylum Streptophyta; class Pinopsida; order Pinales; family Pinaceae; genus Pinus; species Pinus taeda. The sequence continues at coordinate 12,123 of APFE031571551.1, forward strand.
AAGTTATGCAAATGACATCTTTTGTTGATATCTCAGTTTGTGATTTCCTGTATGAGGATGTGTTAGTTTATCTCAATCATAGAGAGATATATTTTTCTTGGATCAAGTCCACAACCCTCATTCACCATCAAATCTAATCATTTGGAGTGGATTAGAGTCTCTCTTTGTTTTTATTTTATGAGATTATTTATCTTTTATGCTTGATTATGTTTTGTGATAGGTAATCTAGATAGGATATTAGGCACCTAAAATTTTATCTAGTTGTTTTATTGGTACTTATTTCTTGTTTGTTTAAGAAAATAAGGAAACTCATCTTTTATAGGCCTTGTTTCTTTGTAAATTTGGGTTTGCTTTCATTATAGAAAATTTTTTGGATTTGGATTCTTTGGTTGCCATGATTTTATTACAAATTCCAAATTCTGAAGATGTTGATGGCACTTTAGTTTTCACACCCAAGAGTGGTCAGATGCTCCTGTTGAATTCCAAACTCTATCAGTAACTATCGAATCTAAAGGACTTCTTGATTGGCCAAGACTGTAGCATAGTACTCAGCCTCGACGATAGAGAATGCAATTGCCAATTATTTCCTGTAGGACCGGGAAATAGGAGTTGAACCAAGATGCTAAACAAAGCCTGTGTAGAATTTTGATCATCAAAAGAACCAACCCAACCAGAGTCGGTAAAACCTTCTGTTGGGCACTAAATCAGGCTATCTTTTTATTGCATTTCCACCACTCCTTTTAACCTTTTTGCATTTATTCACCTATGTTTACTATGCTAAATCCACGAGGTAATCACCCCTTTTCTGTCTATTGAAATATTTTTTTAATGAAGTAAAGTCACAAGGTTTTGCCTATTCATAGCATTGAAACATATGTTTGACCGCAGCTTTTGGAGAACAGATACCAATCTCATAGCGTCCCATAGAAAATCCACAATTCATAGCAATGATCAGGCATAAGGAAGTCATGTAGCTAGAGTCACAGATCCCTGAACCATTCTCGGACCACTTGCTGATATTGTCTATCCGGTGTTGGTGTCGTTCCAAACTAATGTACATTTCTGGGTATACGGTTACCAGGATTTTGGGAAAGATGTTGCTCTCCTCACTATGTATAAAAGACAAGTTATTCCTGTAATCAGGGGACACCCCATCGATATTGTAATAGCCCTTTACATATTAATAAAATATCGTCTCTTTTGCTGCTCCATTCTTCATTGTGATTAGCACAGCCCTAATCAGAGCACTGGGCCCACTCTCCTGATCAGGTGCATCATATTTCTGTGTGTGTTGTTTATTATTTCATAGTTTCTATTACAGCTTGTTAATTCCTGTAATTGCTTTTCTTGAGTTCTGTAGCTAGTTAGTTTCACAGCAATGTTTTGAATCTTAATCAAGAACCCTTGGTCGGTAACAAATGGTACGCTTTCCCCTACATATACCTTGCGCGTTGCCTTGAAAGGATATGCACCTAGATTGATAAATTAATGTAGGAAAAGGGTGAACAAATTGTTCATACCTGGACCCCAACATTTTGGCGTCGTTGCCGGGGAGGCTAACAAGGTGCAAGACATGATTCAGACCAACCAGAGGGTCAATATCTCATCCTGGGGAGAGAACGAATTTTCTCACTCTGCTCCAGGTCCTGAGCATAGGTGTTATTTTTAATTGTTTTTATTGCTTTCCTATTTTAATCTGGCCACCCTCTTGTCCTGGGAGGGAGGAGTCTTTTGACACCCTACTCCAGGCCCTGAGCTAGATTTATTTCTTTCAAACCCTTGTGTGTTTTAATTTCAAGAAACCCTAGCTTTTACCCTGAGGAGGGAGGAGTCTTTTGACGCCCGCTTCAAATCTGGAAGTATTAGGACTTCTTGAAGTTGTGCGTTTGATCCTGGCTCTTATCCTAGGGAGGGAGGAGTCCTTTGATGCCCTGCTCTGGGCCCTGAACCCTAGGTTCCTATTTTTTTTAGCTGTCTCTCTTTTTGTAAGCTCTTTCGTCGTAGGGAAGGAATGGTCCTTTGACACCTTACTTCAAGACTAGAGCCTTGTAGGTTGATACCCAGACCTTCTATGATATCTACGTTTGTATGGACAAAGAACCAAATAAGAGGGGCAGGGGAAGAGCCCCAAAAAGGGGAGGACCATACTTGTGAAGAAAGACTTATATCCAGCAAATTATAGCGAAAGTTGAATCAGAAGCATCCTCTCGTGCAACCGTGAGACCAAGTGCACGGAGAGTAAAGTCCAAGGGACAATCAGTAGATCAACTAGTGATGTCTACAGTGTTCTGTGGTGATTCGACACAACAAGCCCCTCCAGTAGTTGAGGAGACATCCATCAGTGTACCTTGTTGAGATTGCAACAAGATGATGGAGCTTAGTGAAAAGAGTCGCCTTCACTAAGTGGGCCCGCAGGCTATTTTTGGCGCGAGTCTATTTTTAGACATATGGATCATGTCTATGGATTGCAGGTTGTTGTTTATGGATGATTCATCAAGTTGGAAAAATAGATGGACTTCTATTT
>APFE031571553.1:0-15119 GCA_000404065.3 Pinus taeda
ACTTTAAATGAACAAGTTATATTGAAATTTTGCAAAGAGGCAACACAAAGGTAGGTCGCTCACGAGGGTAGATTTTTCGACTGGGCCGACTCCTAAGAAGACTGACAAAACCAGAGATATCTAAGGCTTTGCAACTTCTAAACCCAAAGTCACTACAGGACCAATATAAAAACCAAAACCCTAAGGATAAAATCTCAAGGAATTTCACTAAAACTTTCGACACTAATGGAACAAGTACAGGTGAAGATTTTTGACAGTCAACCAGTGGATCTGGGCAGTGAAGACTAAGAAAAACAAAATTTAAAAGGAAAAAGTGATAAAAAAGGGAATTTTCTTAATTTTAAAAGGGTACGTAGGCAACCTGTTTAACCAGGTGCGTGCTGGCTCTGTGTACACAGATACAGTGCGTACAAGTACGCACTGTGTCTAACTCAGAGGGTGCGTACTACTGTAAAACAAAGAAAACCTAAGTTCTAACTCGACCCTAAGCTAAGCCATGCAAAAACACAGTCAAACAACCAAAAAGCAAAAGAAACAAGACTCTTTTCAAATCAAAGTAATGCTCAAAGGAAAAATCAATCACATCAATGGATTCCCCAGTGGAGTCGCCAATTTGTCATGCGGAAAGAGTTATTTTTGCGGACAAACCTAACCTCCCTAGGAGTCTAAGACTCTCTAGTGACAAACAAACCAAACAAGAGCAATCCTTCTCTAAACAAACATTATTCTATGAGAAACCAAGTGTTTTCCGATCTTACCTTAGGTCCAACGCTTGTTGTAGCAGTCCAGCCTTGCTGATCCAGATGAGCTCCTCCTTCACTTTAAGACCTGCATACACTAACAAAGCAAACGATTACATAACACCTGAATATTTAATAAAACAAAGCATATTCATCACATAGACCAAGGAGTACATGAAATAATTCATTAACAACAAATCATTGAGAAGAATGGACTTATTTGTATTAAGGAAACAAAAAAGGAACCATTACAACCTGAGCCTTGGTGTTGTGCAAGCTCCTCGCAGGGTCCAACAAGAGATTTCGTCTACTTTGACAAGCTCACCCACTCCTAATATGGCAACAAGAAAGGGTAGTGATCTCTCCTCACAGGTTAACAATGGAAGTCCTAATTCCAGCAGCATTTACCCTTTGGAATTTTCAACTTTCAACCTCCCCTCCTCTGGCCCAATGCCTGTATTTATAGTATTCTAGAGGAAGTTATTCAGTTCCAACATCAATGGGATACTCCCTCTTTTGGATGGGGTAGCTCCTCTCTTGATGGGATAAGTTCCTCTATCATAGGAGTGCATGAACCATCTGGAGGCACTCAATACATGTCAAACACTCTTATAGAAGGCTCTAGAAGTGACCACAAGTAACTTTTTAAAGATGAAACTTGCGCCTTTTGACCTTTACAGGGGTACGCACCCATCCTTTGGCTTACAGAGCGTACAAGTACGTAGGTACAGTGTGTTTGGAGTGCATACACGTAGACAAGGTAGAGAAAACCTGCGTACCCAGAGATAAACATGTTTTTAAGTGACTTTCTCTCTTTTTGAAGTTTGACATGAAGAGAAGAGGTATGAGGCTTGACAAGGAGGATAATATGACTATTGGTGGAGCCATATTAATTGCAGATAGTCATGGTGACAAATTTCAGTGTAACACCATCAATTTGATTGTTTCCTTCTAGGTGGAGCTCTTTGGATTCCCTCTGTCGTAGGTGATAGAGATTTTGGAGGGATATTCCTCCCTTGCTACAATAGGTGCATCCTCAATGGTGATGGGTTCTTTTGATGGTGGTTGGGGCTTGCCAGTGTTTCTGGGGATAGTTCCTCTTGTTGTTTTTCTGCTTCACCCTCTGCAGTCTTTCCTGAGTCTGTTGTTTTTGCTTTTATGTCTGCTATCTCTAGCAGTGCCTTTTCTTTTTCTTGCTAAGTCTATGCCTTTCCTGTGGTAGTCCTTTTCTGAGCCTTCGTGGGCTTCTTTTTCTCAGCTTCTATTATCTTCCTCTTCTCTGCTTTTGATGTTGTTTTCTTTCCTATCTTAGGTTCAACTGTGGTTTTGTCTGGCTTTTCCTCTTCTTCCTGTTTTTCCTCTTTTTATTCTTCTACTTGATATTTTTTGGCTCCTCGTGAATTTCCTTCTAAAGTTCATCTTTCTTCTCTTCCTCTTCGCTATTGTATGGACTAAGTTCATCAGTAAGAGTTTTGATGTCGTCTCCTCTAGACATGTTCCAGAAAATTTCCCAAGCTATAGGGATGGTGTATGTGTGTAGGGCATCTTCTACCAATAATTTGATGAGCCCATGGTGGGCCATTTGGTCTGGAACCCCTGCATTCAACTTGGTGCCATATTCTATCAAATATTGGAGGAGGAAATATTGGAGACTGAATTTTCTAGCTGCAAGTAGGTCCGTCCCATATCTTAGTTCATGTAATAACCTGAAGTGATAACCATAAACTATATTGAATCTCCTTTCAGAAGAGATATATTTCATGATCTGGTAGCTGACCTCATTCCATGGAGGAGGTAAGCTTGTCCTTCTGACCCCATTCTTATCCTCTACAGGATGCTCATCAAGATAAAAAAAATTCTTTTTAGCAACTTGTACTAATGGTTTTTCTTATTTGATCCAAGGGAGCCCACTTCGAAGACCTCTGATTCTGTTGATAAAATATGGTGTAAGCTCTAAGGTCAGACCCCTAAAACTGACTTTAGCATGTGTTTTGGAATGGGGTCTTCAGGACAGTAAAAATTCCTCAGTCACCTCTTCGTCATAACCATGAATTCTCTCAGAGAAAGACATCCAATTTTCACTGGTGAAGAGGGCCACCACTTCAGGGTGGTCATGCAATTTGTTGGAGTTCAAAGGCTCTTTCCTCATAAAACCTCCTGCCATGGTGTTTAGTGACTTTTGAAAATGCTCAGGTAAGGAAGAAGGCAACAACTTTCAAAACTGGAAACAAAGGGATAGCTGAGTTTCATCTTTTCTGGAACCAGAGAGGGAATTTCTCATGTTCTTCTATTTTCACAACATCAATTTGCAATTTTTCCTCCGTTCAAAATGTTTTCAACCGGAGTTTACGTCTCGAATTTTGGAAGAAATCAGTACTTTGATAGAACAAAGAATATATAACACAATGTTTTTCACAGAGAAGACAAACTTGTAAATCCATTTTTCACAGTCTTGGTTTCTATGGTTGCATCCCTCTTTTAGAAGAATACAAGAAAGGAAAGAAAAAACAGATTTTTGAGTGCAGAGAAGAAAATGGAGAGACTTTATGGAATTCAGGAAAACACAGGGAGAATTTCAAGCTCTCTTTCCTTTCCTTTTTCAACCCAATGTCGTGCTTCTAATTGCACCGCCTTGTATAGATGTAAAACATGCAGAGTGGGTTTCTGAGCCTACCTCATTTCGAGCTTGAATTTGGAAGAAATTTTGAATTTTTTCTCTACAGAGTTGCTCTCGGGTCTTCCTATAAAAAGCCTCCTATAGATGGTGTTCCCACTCCTATAGAATGTAGTAGTACTCCTGTAGAGCCTGATAAGCAGGAGGGTTTTGAAAAACTGGCAGAAAATGACTGGTTCACTATTATGAAGGTGGTAGATAAGTGATGCAGTAGAGAACTCATCGATGCAAATGAAAACAAAAGGTGGTGGAGGTTTAGACTGCACTATACTTAATATGATGGTGTAATCTACGGTGATGAGGTGAGGTGGTAGGATGGGTATTTTATCACCATCTAGACCATTGGTCCTACGCTAGTGTCATTATGGTTTTTCATGTTGCCTAACCGCCATCACCTCCTTATTCTCGTTATACGCTGCCAACACTACCGGTTATGATTTATTTATTCTCGAGTTGACGTGCCACACATGCTGACTGCGTATTTGAACTACGATTTGAATTGGATGAGGCTCATTTGAACTCCACGAGGGTGTTTTGAACTGAACAAGGGCAGCTAGTTAGGTGGCCACATATTCTATTTAATCATGACCATTCGAATAGTTCATGCAGTTCCTAAATAATATTCATGCCACTAAGGAATAGGTTTAGCCACTTACCTATTAGTCGTTGTTGTGCTCTGCATGCAGGACATCCTTTTCTCATTGTTGTGGCTGTTGGTGCTCTGCATGCTCAGACATTGGCTTATGCTAGTGATGCTTCGATTAGGCTTTGCTCTTGGCATGTTGTATATGTCTTGGCTAGGTTGACCCTGTTTCTGGAGTTTGTTTTTTAAAGGGATTAGCTAGTACAGAAATCCTGCACAATTTCCTGTAGCTGCTTCTCCCTCTAAAATTTTAGGCTGACGCTTGAGCAAGCGATAAAGAGATAGCTAAAGAACGTTTTGAATGAAAGGAATAATAGTTGGAATTCATCAGGTAAGAACGAGTGAAGAACGTTGCTCCTTTATTTATCATCATTTTTTTTTGTGTTTAAAGAATGAAAGAAACATAATTTCTATATTTTTCTATGCAAGGAAAGAAAATCAAGTGGAAGTGTGGGTGTGCAAGGATGGAATGGAGAGTTAGGTAGATGGATGGTGGTAGGGAAGTCCATAGGCCTCCTAGACAAATTTCCGGCCTTTAGATTCTTCTCTGAAATTGATTTTGGGCTTTCTATAGTTTCTAAAGGAGCTTCTTGTAGAATGCACAGAGTTTCCTGTAGGATGCATAATTTTCAGACCAAATGAGACCAAGGCTTGTGAAAGACAATGGCGATGGAGGAATGAGTTATCAAGGTTGTATGCAGCCTGGCCATGTGTTTTCTATTGTGTAACCCTCCTGCAACTTGTAATGCACTAAAAAAGTTAGGCCTTTTCTGTTTTTTCTCTTTTATCATTTTTTTCTTTTTTGAGACAGCTACGGTGCGTCTAGGAGGTTTTCACCCTCACTACCTACCCTCGGTCCCTCCAAGAGGTTTTCATCCAGGGATCTTTTATTCCTTTTTCTGTTTTTTTCTATGTTTTTTTTTTTAATGTATGTTCAGTGTGTGGGTGGAGTGGAGACAGGGACCTGCTCTACTACCAACATTGTTTTACCCTTATTCTCAATGAATTCCTTTTTAGTAAGGGGCTTTCTGTGGATCTTCAACCTATCCCCATTGACGAGCATGGGTATGGCTTCTTCATCAATGTTCTAGATCAGGACTGAACCATTGTCATTGCATTTTTCTACTGTGTATGCTCCCAACCATCTTGTCCTTAGTATGCCTTGAAATATTTATATTTCGAATCATATAGCAGTGCCCAATCTCCTTGCTAGAATTGTTTTTCTTTGAGGTGTCTGTCATGCCATATTTTTCTTTGAAATTGGAATAACTATGAGTGCAGTAGGGTATGCAATCTTTGTTTATCCAATCAATTTAATTGAAGCAATCTTTCCTTTTGTGCATGGCTGAGATCTAGGTCGAACTAAGCTGCCATCTTTAATGTGCTATATTAAAATTCTATTGATAGCAGAGCCTTCTTCCCATAGATCAACTCATAGGGTGTGAACACTGCGGTTGTTTTCCAGGTAGTGTTATAGGCCCAGGTGGCCTCAACCAGTCGATATGCACAATATTTTCTACCGTTGCTCACTACCCTAGTCAAAATCCCTTCCAAAGATTTGTCAGTGACTTCCACCTATCCATTTGCTTGTGGATGATAAGTGGTGGAAGTTCTGTGCTTAATATTGTGATGTGTGAGCAGGTCTTCAACCATATTGGAGGTAAATTGACTCCCTTGATCTATGATTAACCCTCTTGGATAGCCAAACTTGTAAAAGATATTTTCCCTCAAAAACACAACTATGTTTTCTTTTGTTGTTGCCTTGATTACCTTTGTTTCTGCTCATTTTGTCATATAATAAGTACACACAATGATGTAAGATTTATGTTTTGAAGGAGGCTTGATAGGACCCACAAATTGCATGCCCCACTTCTCAAATGGCTCGAAAGTCACTTGTAGTTGCAGGGGCATCTCATCCCTTGGAGTAGGTTTCCCCATCCTTTGACATCAGTCACATTGGCTGATATACCTCTTGACATCTTGATGAAGAGTGGGCCAATAGTAAGTTGCTTGCATAATTTCGAAGTCAGTCCTTTTTGCTGCGAAGTGGCCCCTGTAGGGCCCATCATGATAGGTTAGGAGGATGTCAAAAACTTCCTCCTCCCTAACACATCATCTCAAAATCCGATCAGGACCAAGATTAAAAATATTTCCCACAATCTAGGTGAATGGGGAACTTTTCCTTATGATCTTGCTCTTCTCTTTTGAGGACAGGTGTGGCAGAAACTATGTTGAAACCAAATAATTTTCTATATCAACAAACCACAGAGAGAGTACTGATATAGCAAATAGGTGTTCATGTGGCATTTGATCATCCACCATTCCTTCTTGATGTAGGAGCATCATCTCTTAAAAACACCTTCTATTTTACCCAAGCTAGGGGGTTTCATGTTTTCAAGAAATATTAAAATTTCATGTAAATATTAATATTATTTTGAGTGATTCATTAATTATTTGTGAGAAATTGTAAATGTGAGAGAAATTAGTTTCTAGATTATTTAGAATTAATGAGGGAGGCTAAGTTGGAATTAGTTTCTAGGTTTTAGGGATGAGAATCTATCCTTTAGGGAGGTTGAGAGATTTCTGGTTGAGAATCAGAATTGATTCATGAAACCATGTATTTGTGTCAATTGTGTTTTCCATATATAATTCGAGAGAGTGAGGATAGAGGTGGGAAGCGTGTGTGAAGTTAGTTTTTTTAGAAGTTGAAGGGTGATCAAATGAAGATCTGGCCAAGGTGAGAGGAAGTTCGTAAGTAGTTTGCGTAATTAATGAAGAATTGAGTTTGTGTTAATTTCCATTGTGTGATTATGAGACTCTTATTTCTGAATTATATGAGATTAAATAAGTTGAATTTTTTGAGAGATTGTGGGATCGATCTGAAATAATCGATGACTGACATGGTTAAAATTATGACATAAACTTGTGGAAAGTTGAATGCATTGAATTGGGTGACAATTTTGTGGGATTGATTGTAATCCAAAGTACTGAGTCTGCAGGGTTTGTAGGGCTCAGTTCTTTTGAATTTAATTGCTGATAATACAAATCTATATGGAGAATTATTGTTGAGAAAACTCGATTGGATAAACAAATGTCATATCGGTTGATTGATGAAGAAACATGTTCAGTTAACATTAATGGTTGAATATCCATCGATCTATTGAATCGATGTTTGTGTTCAACAATCCAGAATTCAAGAATTTGATTTATGTTTGGAATGACATATAGCAAGAACCTGCATTGAACAGAGAAATTTGTCATAGGGGTTCGATTCTAATATCAACTTGTTTTTTTATCTGAATGTCTTGTTCAGTGTTGTGTAAAGAACACCGAGGGCGAGAAACCTGTGAAGCGCAGGAAGACGAGTTAAGAAATGACATCGATATTTGTTTGTTGCTATCAGTGTAGACGAATTGTAAGGATTGTCCATCATGGAGTTAAAAGTTATTGAGTGATCGGTTTGTGGACGAGATGTAGAGTCAAATACGTTCAAACAGAGCTCAATTAGACTTGGAAATTCAACTTCATGAAATCCGGAATTGTTTACTGTAATTTTGATTGAGCTGTTGTGTTTAAAATCATCTTTGAATTCAAATTGCAGGTTCAGGATCTGCAATCTAAAGTTCCTGATAGATGAGAAGTGGTCAAATGAAATTTTTTTAAATCTAATGCAGAGTTGAAAGGACTGTTGGTCTTGGAATACATCAAAGAAATTGGAGCCTGGTGAAGAATTCAGAGCAGATAAAGTTATGATTGAATCTTGAGTGAAATCAATTTTGAACATCGATTTCTTATGTTTAAATATACTGCCTTAACGCCAGAAGATTTAGGATCAAATGTTGACATTTGAGATTATAGTTCCACGGAAACTATAGAGGGTGAATTGGTAGTATAGAGAACCTGTGTTATTGGTGGATAAACAGGTACGAAATTAGCATTCAAATTGTTTGGATTTGAGCTTGGTAAAGAGCACACATATAGATTGCAACTCTAAGTTTGAATAGTTTATTGAATTGCCAATGAATTTTATAAACATGAGAAATTGTAGTGCATTGAGTTAATTCCTCAATTCAATAATTCATGTATAGATGGAACTCCATTATGATGATGGTATTGACTTATGAAACCCTGTGGTAATTGGGTGTGTAATGTTTCATAATTTGGGGAATTGGGCTTAAGTTGATGGACTTGAATCTGTATGTAAAGGCTTGTGGGGTTGATATATATGAACATTCATGTTTGGGTCAATGGGTTTATGGTTTGAAAAATATGATTTAAATGTTTCCGCATTCAAATGATAACTTGTGAAATTGCCAGAAATTGGAAGATAAGCTTCTGCATGATAGCTGAAGATTGCCAGTGAGTGAAATGTATTGAAATGGAGATTTTGATTAGCAATTTACTGAGACGTATTTTTTCATGTACAAATACATGGAGATCCTGGGTATTGCAGGCCCTACCTGCATCACTTCTTCACCTGCAGGTGGATCTAGTCTAGACAGAAAATAAATAACAACATTTTCCATATCTGGCTTATCAACAATGGTCAAATAAAATTGCTACAATAAAAGTAAGCATCTAATGATATGAGCATTTACATCTGGTTTATTCTTCAAATACCTAATTGTAGCATGATCAGTGTGTATGAATGTTTGATAGCTGCTCATGTAGTGTCTGAACTTATTTACAGAATGGACTACAACTAGGAGCTCCTTTTCGGTCACATTGTAGTTTAGTTCAGCCTTGGAAAGGTTCTTACTGACAAAATATATGGCATAAGGCAACTTCTCCTCAACTTGGCCTAAGGCTGCTCCTATCACCTTGTTCAAGGCATCTTTGTGAATGTGTAAAGGTAGGGCCTAGTTTGGACCTCTCAAGATTGGGGCAATTACCAGCTTACCTTTCAAGGCATCCAGAGCCTCTTAACAGTTGTCAATCCATATGAACTCAACATCTTTTCCCAAAAGACCAAACAATGGAGAAGATAGCTTACGAAAATCCTTAATGAATCTTCTATAATACTCTGCTGGGCCTCGGAAACACTGAAACATCTCTTACCTTTTTAGGAGGTGGGACCCTTTGGATGATAGCAATATTGTTGGGATCCACTAGTAATCCTTGCTGAGAAATTGTATAGCCTAGCATGGTCCCTTACATCATCAAGAATTCACATTTTTGAGGATTGAGGGACAGGTTTATTTCGATACACTTGGCTAAAACTTTTCGCAAGTTAGTCAGAGCTTCCTAGAAGTTAGAACCATAAGGGGTAAAGTCATCCATATAGATTTCTACTGAATCATGCACTAGTTTAGCAAATATGCTCAATACGTCTCTCTGGAAAGTGGCGAGGACATTACACAACCCAAAAGGAAGGACCCGGTAGGCAAAAGTACCCCAAGAAAAAGTGAAAGTGGTCTTATCTTGGTCTTCCGGACTAATTTGGATCTGGTTGTACCCGCTAAACCCATCTAGGAAGGACAAGAACTTCTTCCCTGTCGAGCCATCTTACACTTGATCTATGAAAGGCAAAGGGAAATGGTCCTTCTTGGTGGCCTTGTTTATTTCACGATAATATACACAGATTCTCCACTTCCCATTTTTATTTGGCACTAGCACCAAAGGAGAAACACATTCAATGTTAGAAATGGGATAGATGAATCCTACATCCAACAACTTTTTTCAGTTCTTCTTTGACAATGTCCTTAAGGGATTAATTCATCCTCCTTTGAGGTTGCTTGACTGGTTTACAGTCTTCTTTAATGTAAATGTGATGAGTATAGACTGTAGGGTGGACTCCCTTCATCTCCTTATAGCTCCAAGCAAATGCATCCAAGTGATTGTTCAATAAGCTACACAGTTCTTTCTACTGAGAGGTGGATAGGGATGAGTTTATCTTCAAGGTTTTTTTCTAGGTTGACTTCCACATTCTTAATTCAAAGAGAGGTCAGATCAGCCACACATAGATCAATTAAAGGATTGGCTTGGGTTTCTTCCACCAGCTCTTCTAATGGCAACGCACTGGGGGGTGGATTCTGAATCAATTTCTCAATAAGATCACCCTCGGTTTGTGGACCCCCCATTGTAGCCTCTATTGTACATAATGGTGTGGAATGTACTTCATCCTCATCTTCCTCCTCCAACTAGAGAGGTAAATCATGTTCTAGTAAAGATTAGGTAGGACGATAGAGGACTAGCTATTTGGACATATGCCCATTCTTGATTGTCATGTTCCCAACTCAACAACTAATGTAGGCATCTACAGTAGCCAACCATGGCCTTCCCAGAATGAGATGATACCCAATGAGCTTTTCCTTTGTCTGGAGAACCAGTAAATCAGTAGGGTACTCCGAGGAATCAATAGATACCATTACATCTTCCACAATCCCCTCACGGGTCATGGTCGAGTGCTCTACTAACTACAGTACTGTTGATCTCTTTCTCAGGGAACCCTGAAGGTTGAGTTTGAGAATAGTGTCTCTGGTAATCACATTAATGGTAGCCCCTAGATCAATCAAGGTGTGGGGGATTATGATGCCATTGATGTGGACAACGACTACAAGAATCCTAGGGTTTGGATATTTCAGACAGATCACGTGCCCCAACAATAGGTTGGACAGTTGTCCTATTACATTTATAGTTGGAGCATCTCTCATGCGCCTGCCTGGGTGCCTGAAGCACTTCTCCTTGATCATCTTGTTGTATATGGGCACATATTTTATGGCTTCGAGAAGTGGTATCCTTACACATAACTATTTCTCGTAGAAGTTCAGTTTCTTCTGGGGTTGGTTGTGTGGTTCTAGTTAGTCTCTGAGGAAAGGGTGGAGTTACGTTTGGTTCACTTTCTTTTTTTTCTTCCTCATTCTCCTTAGAAGGAGGTTGGCTATCTAGGATAACCTTCCTAGATTATAGGTTAATCTCTTGAATCTCCACAACATAGGTCGGGAATGATGTTTCTCCAGTATATAATGTTGGGTATGTCTGTTGTTGGGGTTTGGACTTAGTTGAGTAGGTATTTGGGGTTGTCTTGGTGGAGCATGAGTTAATGGTTGTGGTTGAGTGGGTGGTGGAGGCAAAAGAGGAGGAGAGTTATATTGGGGCCTCCACCCCTGATAAGGTTCATTCCACTAAGGTTGTGTCTGAGTATAATAGTGAAACGAATGAGCAACTAATGGAGCTTGGTATTGAGGACGATATGACCAAGGACGGGGTGTGGACCAAGAAGGATGAGTAGGGGGACCCCAAGAAGGCATGGAAGTGGTTTGATTAGGGTTGGAATAGTTATACGATGTCCCTTGCATTCTCAGCTAGTAAGGTCGGGGTCCATGTGGCCTCCTTTGGTTCATGAAATAGAGTGGTTCAGTGGCTCCATCAACCCCCTAATATGCATCTTTGATTCTGGGCAAGGAAGGGCATTGATTTGTAGGATGGTCTTCTTCACAAACTAAATGCACCTCTATAGAGTGCAATGGACACTTGTTCCTAGGATGCCTTCTAGTGCACCTGGGACAAAATATGGCCAAAGCCCTCTCGGCTTCCTCTTATTTCCTTTTGATATGCAAAGTATCCATTTGCATGGCAAGATTCTGCCTCACCTCGCTCTTGAAATCTTCCAGCTGATTCTCAAGTTCTTTTCTAAGGGATGAACTAGATGAGGATGTACTAGCTAAAGGTTGACTTCCCCTACCTCTCTTTCTAGCTTACTTGGAATGGTTTCTAAAAATAGTCTTTATGTCATCATAAGGTAGTTGGTAGATGTTTCCCCTAGCCAGCAAATGGAGGGTATATAAAAGGTATTCAGGGACTCCTCTAAGTGTAATCAACTTCATATATTTGCAGTCAAGTGTGCACTTGGCCCTTTTATAACTGAGTGAAACCTTTCTTCATAGTCTTCTAAAGATTCATCACTTCCCATGCTCATTCAGAATATTTCTTCCTTGGTATCCTTTGACCTATAGTAGTCCGAGTATTTGTTGTTAAAGGTTTGTTGCATCTTAGCCCAAGTTGTGATACTATTTCCAGGTAATCCCATGACCTAGCGCAAGGCTATATCCTTGAGGGTAGAAGGAAATAGTTTCAAATTCTGCTCGTCTTCTGCATAGCCATAGGTTCGATAGAGAACTAAAAATTCAAACAAGAAGGTATTAGGATCTTCGGTAGTCAATCCATGGAAGTGAGGTAAGGCTAAAGGGATTATATTTTTCACTTTTGTGTCCCCATTGGTCTCTTAGATAGGAAAGGCACCTTCTATTCTTTCCTCATTTCCTCTAACGTTTTTGTTTTCAGCCATGGTCTCGGGAGCAATGGTTTCTTTCTCTTCTTCTATTATAGGGTCTTTGTATATCTTTGGAGGTTCACCTATAGGTTCTTCTAGATCAATGCCACCAAAGAAGAGATAAGGGTGACTCAGTGATGTGGTGGGGGTGTTGGGTAGGAATTTTCCTGAATTGTCTCTGTTCCTATGAGGCATGAAGGGAAATCTCATTTTTCAGTAATTTTTGTTTTTTTTCCAATTGTACCTACAAAACTGAAATGGATTGAAAAAAAAATTGCAATTAACTGAAACAAGCCTTGCTGAAATGAAAATTACAGAATTGAAATGAAAGCAAGAGATGACTAATCTACTTTGCTGAAATGAAATTGCAGAATTGAAATGAAAGCAAGAGATGATTAAGCTACTTTGCTGAAATGAAATTGCAGAATTGAAATGAAAGCAGGAAATGCCTAATATATGCTTGCTGAAATGAAATTGCAGAATTGAAATGAAAGCAGGAAATGTCTAATCTATATTTGTTGAAATTAAATTGCATAATGGAAATGAAACAACTAGTCTACTTTTGTTGAAATAAACTCCTTAGCAGAATGTTGCAGTAGAAAATAGAAGAAAAGCAGTAATTACAAAATACTCTGGCACTTCTCCAACAATGGTGCCAAAAAGACTGGTGATCTCCACTATTGCAACAATAATGCTTCAACTCCTAGGGCATCCTTCTTTACTTTTATCAACTCGGTAGTTCGTAACAAACTTGGAAGTGACGGTGTTGTATGCACAAGCACTAGTTCTTACTGCAGGTTGTCACTTGATCAACTGGCGCAAGTTCGCTAGGAGCTAAAGCCAACTTCTATGAGTTCTCAAAAGAAACTTTAACTATGATGAAAAGAAAATAACTATACATGGGCTATTCTACTTGTAGAAAGAGAAGGAAAATTGAAATGGAACGCAAACCCTAGCAAACCCTGGCAAACTCTAGTTGTGCAAGAAAAGAGATGGAAACCAATGAAATGGGTGCCATTGATTACTGAAAAGGAAAATTTCATTTATTCAAACTAATTTCGAAGATAAATGAGAAGAAATCATCTTTTTGTAATTTTGAGTATTTTTATGTGGAATTGTCATGGTTGTGATTTGACTAGTTGTGACTGTGCAAAGGTTTGGTGGCAAAGAGAGATGGAGTTAGCTTTTGTAGATGGTGAGGAAAGTGAGAAGGGGTCCTAGGAAGCCCCTAGTACCCTTATAGAGACTTCCCTTTTGATCAGACTTTGAAAAATCACTCAGAGGGAATTCTACAGGAGGCTGCAGGGGATCTACAAGAGATCCTATAGGAGGATTTATAGAAGGAGGCCGAAAGTGGTTTTTGGAGGTTTAAAGGTGAAAAAATGATGGGAAAGGGGAGATGAAGGTTTTATGAAGGTGCTGAGGGGTTTAAAACTTTTTCAATGAGGATCAGGGACGAAGGAGATGGTTGGATTTGTTTAAGAGGAAGAACGCAACTTTATGGAAAAATGAAGAAATTAAGGCAGATTGGCGAAATATGGTAAAAGAGTGGGGAAATATTTGAGAGATGAATTGGTACAGGCTGTGTTATGGAGGAATGATAAGATGGAATGTTCTATAAGAGATTTTCACACTTACTTCTCAAAACTGACCAAAGCAAGAATCGAAAAACAAAGTTTTGTCTATCTTAACCTAATTCTGACCTAAAACCAAAAAAATGCAGAACAAAACTTTATGAATAGAATATTATGTGATAAAACCATGATAAATGAACATGAAATGATCTAAGCATGTGAATCCAACTACTATCAACTTCTCCAACTCGAAGTATCACACTAGCAATTGGATTGGAAGAACAAAAACTGTGTTTTTGGTTGTAGCACTAGTGCTTTCACCTCAAATCATGGTCCCAAGGAGGGATGAAGGAGATCAAGACCCAATGGTGGCCTTTTAGGATCTTTTCCTATTATTGCAGTAAACTACTTAAGCAACTTGAAGCAAAAACTATTCTAACCATCAAAAGCAACCAAATTTAATAAAGCAAGATTAACTTAAACAACAGAAATTATCCTATGAATGCAAGCAAAAGCATATAAATACACAAAGGAGGTGCTCAGAAACTTGGTTTGAGCCCGAACCCAAGAGATTAAGCCCTCTAGAAATGATCATTGCTAGTTCAAAACTTGATTCATCTTCATTTATCAAAAAATAGGAGTTACATCACAAAATTGTGTTCAGAAAGAGCTCGAAAATGAGCTGAGTACAAGGCTACATGAAAGTGTGAAAATATACTATGGAATGACTAACCTACTAAGACTTTAAGCCTTCTTATTTATACAAGTGGGGACTTCCAATAGTCCTCTTAAACTTAAGCAACTCGATTGCCTAGAACTAAAGATAACAACAACCCTACTTGACTTGCTCAGTTGCCCCCTAGAATCATCAATGTGGGTCTTTGTACTCCGAGTTGTTGATGAAGAATTCGAAGAAGGGGTCATTTAATGAAGGGGACACCCCTCCCATATGTCCTCATCCCTGTTTCCTTGAGTTTGGTTGTCATTTTGCTCATAAATTCTTGGTCCTTGTCCACAATTGTAAAAAAAAATGCAATAAAACCTCATTAGACTATATGGCAAAGTGACCATCCCCATTCACTCTATTGACATAAATATATTAAAAAAAAATCACAAAAGTATTGAGAATGGCGGATTAAGTGAAAATAATAGGCAGAATGAGCCCATATAATTACCGATTTCTGGGGCTCATCAAGCATTTGTGTAGTTATGTATA
>APFE031571555.1:6477-42862 GCA_000404065.3 Pinus taeda
AAATGGTTTAGTTTTGAAAACTAACCACGAATCTTGTTACTTTCTAGGAACTACAAACTTTTGGTAATTTATTGTAATAATCGAATAACTTAACATTAAATTTAGTATTATAGTAGGTACGGAGAATATTAATAATATATATATATAATTTGAAATTTTTAAATAGGCGTATTTAATATCTAACCTCTTTTCGGGTTTATTTTACCTAGTTTACTTGACTCCGTAAATATAATAATAATTATTATAATATGGTTTGACTGGGGTCCACAAGTTGAAAAGTAGCCGTTAGTCTTTCTAGCCATTGGAGTCTCTGCTTAGACTATTTAACTCGCTGATCTGGATCTGTATCTTCAACTTGTCTTGACGATGAACCACACTAGTTGGTTCGAAACGCGTCGACAAATGATCAATTATGTGATTTCGCCAAAAATATTTCTAAACATAATCAAACCTATCAAAGAGTCTGAATGGGTAAGTCCCATGGTGGTTCAAGAAAAGAAGGAAAAATGTGAAATTAGAATTTGTTTGACTTAAGGAAATTGAATGATGCATACCTACTGACCCCTTCCCTATACCATTTATAGATGAAGTATTAGATAATGTAGGTGGGGAGGAGGCCTATTCTTTCACAGATGGATTTTTAGGATACCATCCGACCATAATTGTGCTAGAAGATAGACATAAAACAATGTTTGCTACAGAGTGGGGCTCTTACTAGTACATGATGATGCCTTTTGGATTAAATAATGTGCCTGCTATCTTTTCCAAAGTTGTAGTTGTGGCCTTTAAAGGATATATACACTATAGTTCTATTCAATGGTTATTCCAAGAGTATGACTTCGAGGTTATAGTGAAGCCAGTGAAATTGAATGTCAGGCCTGATCATATATCAAGAATAGAGACAGGAGAACCCACAAACGTCAAATATAACATTCCTGATGGATATCTATTATTATCTTAGGGGGTCTTGACCTAGGTTCAAAGTTAGTTGTTCCAACCAACAAATCCCTACACTACTAGCCCTTTCAGCAACAACTCACATAGCAAAGGCTACAGTCTCACCTAAACCAGTATGCAGGGATGTAAGAACCAAGTTTCTGCATCCAGAGACAAGTTTTATGTCTTTTAGCACCACATATATGCCTTCGCATAGATCGATAAGCCCTTAAGTCTCGTTAATGCAACTATACTAAAATAGTCCTCAGTCCTTCACGAAGGTCTACGATCAGCCTTTGCGGACCCTTAATAGTCGATTTATCCACTTATGCACATTGGAGAGCACCATTAATTAGTGTTCCAATAGATCTAATTAAGTTATTTAGTAAACATAACAAAATTCATCATAGTCTTCGCGAAAGTACTTAACATGCATTGCATACATCTATGAAGACTTATTTAAGAGAATTGCACATCATTAGAGCATTATTTCATAAACACATTATTCATCAACAACATATATAGTAAACAAAAGTAAACAGAGATAAACAGACATACACAACATTTCTTCGGTAAATTTCTTTATTGATCTTCAATACAGTATTACAAACTCAAAACCACCTTGTGCACTCAGCTGTAGGGGTTCGCGCACTCAAATGCGAAATCTACCTAAGCCTTTGCGTACTTAGCTGGAGAGTCTTTCTCCTCCTATCTGACCCATCTCTCTGTGCTATCACTTCTCTTCTGTTGACCCCTTACAACCATCTCTAACATAGACATGCCTTAAACTTCTTAAGACATACCTATTTATACCCCTTTCATACAATCCCATAGTCCGTGGACCGTGGGTGGGTCTCAAAATTGACTCAAACTTTACATAAATAAGGGGATAAAACCCCTTTGAATCCTAATAATCTACGAACTCCACATTCACAAATCATGGAGACTTTACATTATTTACAAAAAATACTTCAAAACCTGGGTTATTTTTACCCCAAAACCGACCCAGGCGACCCCATCCTAACAGCCCCCCAACACAAATATCGTGACTTACCCTCGAGTCACTCTGCTGGCACTACGATCTTGCTATGAAGATCCCCTAGCTCTACCTGGACCATGATGAATATAGCAATGCTCTAGGTGGTTTCCTGCTTGACTTCCTCAACTAACTTCTGTGTGGTTAGTTCTTATGCGGCCAACCTCATTAACTGTTGTGTCTGTTATAAGCCTTTAAGTTTGTCATGGATGGTGGTTGTGACTTGATAAGTGTCTTCCAACCATGGCTTCAATCTGGCCTTTAACAAGGCCTCCTTCTTCTGTTCTTCCTCTACCTATGCAAGGACCTTTTTTCCCTCCTATAATTTGGCTAGGCCCTGCATTGGTGCGATGGAGTGTGTCATTTCCCTAACTTCATCATATTGCCACTGTAGCTCCCTTACATCTATATTCAGTGTCTGCAGGTTCAGATCCTCCTACAGATTTGTCACCAAATCCATTGCTTTCTCAAATTATGTTGTGCAGTCAGCAACTATGGCATCTATGGTGGCCATTATTTCCTTGATTGTGGCACTGCGTTGCTCTTGGACCTCTAGTGGAGTCGTGGGCTACAACTTTAATTGGATCTCTGTAATCTTCATATTGAGTTCAAATTGAACTCAACCAACCTTTGCTTTGGCATCACGTACACCAGCGACAAATTTTCTGATCTTCGCTTTTGGTTGTGCGTCCTCAGGAATATAAAGCTCAAGCATTGTCCTGCATGCCTCTACGATTGTGGACTCCAACGGTGAAATTTGTGCTTGCAGAGTCTCCTTTTTAGTCGTGGCACCCCTGAACTTATCCTTGGTCTCATTGAGATTGCCCTCTGTCAAGACAATGGGATCACTCTACAAATTGTCTGATTTTTGTTTCTTCCTTGTACCTCCCTGATGTTCATGGCTGCTTCACTTCAGAATAAATGGGGTGCTCTACCCCTCATCTCCTTCACCGCCTTGCTTTGACAGTTCTTCATCTATCTTTGACAAAGGCGACTTGCTATGTATTTGTGATGTTAGCCTCTATACCAATAGGTTTCATCTTTCATGATTTTCTTGATCGAACTATGGAATATGTTCAAACCTTCTTTCTTGAGCAAAGGTGTTCCATATTCTTGAAAAACCAAAAAATCAAAAAAGTTAAAAAATGTAAAGAGGGTATACCATAAAAGAAAAATCAAAGGGTAAGAAAAATAAAGTGGTCAAAAAGAAATGAAAGAAACGAACCCCAAGCAAAAATAGACCAAGGAAAGTGTGCAAATTCAAATGCCACTACTACTTCATTTTTGTAATAAAACAATTGTGTGCAACTTGTCCAACCTTTGCCACAATTCATGAATAAGTCAAACTGTTTAAACTTGGCTTACTCATATTTCAATTTCATGTTGTAGATTAGAGAATAAATATCTGACCAAACAGTTTAATCTTGGCAGATAAGTAGATAGTTAGAGTTAATAAAAGGTGCTCAACAGTTTAATCTGAGCCCTTGGATGTAATAAGGGTAGAATTAGATAGATTTTCCTTGTAAAAAGAAAAATTTTGATGAGGGTTTGCAAGTCTAAATTCACCCTAATAAAGAAGAGAAAATGGTAGTATTAAGTAGACAGGGTAGGTAGATGGTGCTGCAAAGTGTTATCTGATGAATGATGCTGCTACATGTTTTTGATCCTTTACTTTCATCACAAGTACTAAAGCACGAAATACACTGGAAAATCACCACAAGCAAAGTCAAACTCATTAACCTCCCTCATCACTTTCCCCTCAAACGTTTCACTAATTTCCCGCAAAGTACTAAGGTATTTAGAGATCAAAGGGGCTCAAGGCATTTCCTTGACCTCTGGAGGGACTGGACCCTCGGCCTAATGATCAAAAAGACCTAAGTACTTGAGATAATCCATCATTATAATCTTCCAT
Organism: Pinus taeda; assembly: GCA_000404065.3. Lineage (NCBI taxonomy): Eukaryota > Viridiplantae > Streptophyta > Pinopsida > Pinales > Pinaceae > Pinus > Pinus taeda. The sequence continues at coordinate 10,362 of APFE031571555.1, forward strand.
CTTTAACTTTTTCCTAAGTAAAATCCTATTTTACTTAGGAAACTCATGCAAAATCCCATAAAAATCCGTCAAAATAACTTGCTATTCTAAGTTTAAGTGTTGAAGATAAAATATTGCAATTTACTTTAGAAGTTATCTCTTTCTTAGATGTGCAAAAATATTTTGAGTTTCCTTGTCCTTTGCCATATTCACATTTAACTCTATTATACTAAATCCCTAATAAAATACCTTATCCTAAGTATATAACTCCCTTTTTATAAATATCCCAAAAAACCCTCTATTATAAAGTTTAACCAAAGTATTTATATCCCCGCACATTTAAAATAATAACCCATTATACGCCCTTTGGTTAAAATTATCATTATATTATAATCCCGCCCTTATCGTAATTAAATAATATTTGTTTATTACCATATAAATAAAAAATATATATACAAAAACTTTAAACATGCCATATGTATGTTTAAATACAAAAATATGAATAAAACTTCCGAAAAGTTTCGTGCCACCATGGTTTGTCCACCTGGCAATCCACTTAACCAAACCCTGCCGCAACCCATTTCTTTACGCATACGGGATTAATTAGTCATCAGGACTAATTAATAACCTTTTCCGCCTATTAGATATCGCCCGGGGTGATTAGATTAAACCTTAAATTGTTTTAAAGCCCGACGGGCCCACATCTGAAACCTCCATTTTGAATCCACAAGAACCAAAATGGAGGTGTCGGCAGCTCTGAATATTACTCCACTGAATGCTCCTCACCGTGAATTGGAATATTTACCTTTGATAGATGAAGATTTCCAAATTAAAGACCTGCATTTTGATGAAAGTCCCCTATTGATCTATTGTCACTGCAGAGATGAATACTCAAAGGGGCACGATCTTATAGTGTTGTGGGAATCCAATCTCCCAAGTTGTCTCATTCCTTCAGTCATTTATTTCCTAGAAATCATCCATTACTGCCATTCTAACTATGATCTGAATCAAAGAGCTGTAACATCCCATAACCAGAGTGTTCTCTTCCCCATTACTCCCCAATCTATCAATGTGATGCTCCATTTTGAACCTGGTCAAAATCTCACTCCCTTGTCCATTGGGTAATTGCTTGAAAAATCTACTCGGTTGTCCCGTGAAGAGGTAATCAGAAGATCATATCCTTGGATAAAAATGTCTTAATACTAGTCATAAGATTTGTTTACTCCAAGATTGTTATCAAATCTATTCAAACAGAGGTTAGAAAGCATAATGGTTAAAGAGTATCAGTGGTTAAAGAGTATCAGTGGTTAAAGTGTATCAGGTAAAAGTGAGTGAAAGTTAAAATGAAGTTACAGAGCAGTCAAAGGTAAACAGTAAAAGTGAATCTAGAAGGTAGTAAAATGGTGAAAAGAGATGATAATACTTTCACCAATATTGAGGTTTTTCTAAAGTGAAAGTAAAACAGTCAAAAGAGCAAGAAATTAAAAAGATGAAAAAACATAACAAGAAAGAAGATTTTTGCAGAAATTGCATATTTTAGTCATAGTTTTTCAGAAAACATTGTGATCAATCCAAGATGAATTTTAAAAAAATGAAGGAGGTTTATGTTCTTATGAGGACCATCTACAAAAACCTCTCTCACGTTTCTAACAGCCATTATGGTTTTGGAAATATTAAACAATGTTGGAAAGCACTTTTTGCAGAAACTTTCAGTTTAAGTCATCATTTTGCAGAGAGTATTTTGGCCAATCCAAAATACTTCATACAAAACTGAAGGATTTTTTTGTTCCTAAGATACCCATATACAAAAACCTATCTCATTTGTTTCACAGTGATTTTATAATGAGAGATACATGCACATCTTTACATGCCATTTTCCAGACTATGTAAAACTCCGTTTTACACATATTCTTTACAAAGACTATTATGCATAGCTAGAGAGGCATTTTGGGAAAATGAAAGAGGTTTATCTCACCAACCTATTGATATACAATAACCTCTTTCACTTTTTACATATCCATTACATATTTAGAAATACAAAAATATCATTGGACCCCAAGTTTGCAGAATTGTTGGAGCAGATTGCACAAAGAAAGGAAACAGTTAGTGACTTGGATGCCTCATCATCAACTAAGAGTTGGATGAAATACGAATTCTTCTCTTTGTCATCACCTATCCATACAAAATAGTGCCAAATAGATGCATTAGTTTGAGTGTCCTTCAATTAAGTTCTATTTATGTAAATAGTTAGAGAGATTTGTGAACCAATTTTGATATTTGTTTCAAGATATTTTAGTTTATAATTGGTATAAATACTCCACTCTTGGAAGCATTGAAAGGGGGGATTCCATTACTTGGCTGTAACATTGAAACTTCAGAATAAAAGCGCTTGGAGAAATTTTTCGTGGCTTGGCTGGATGAGGATTTAAAGCACAAGACTTGTTGTAGGATTCATGTGTTTGACAGCAGTTCAATAAGTGTTTCTACCCCAGGGAAAATTTTAAGAACCCCCCCTAAATTTATAAATATAATAAATGGGCGAATCTCCATGGTATATAGGAAAAATGCATAAGAGATTGAAACAAAATTTGCTTAATTGTACTCTATTTCCAAATGTTATTATTCTTGATGTTTTCCTCTAAATCAGTTATAAGCATGAATTCTTAAATGCTCTTGCTTTACTAATTTAAACACTGTTGGTTACTATAACAAAGAATTCTTCATTGCTCTTTGTTTGTAGTCATTTCATTTCTTTCTTTTGGACATGGTGAAAGACTCTTAGTTGCCTTTCATCCCTTCAAATTCATCCCATCCACTTTAAATTTTAAGGATTGTTCTCTGTCTAGCTATCTTGCCCTATAATACCATCTTGTGCTTAGAATAGAAATCCAGTAAAGCCATCATTTGACTCCATAGCCCAATGGACTGAAAGCTCTCAATCTTGCCCTTAGTTTTTGGATTCCACCATTTTCCCAAAACAAACTCTTGAATCTATAACTAGCCTAAAACCTTCCAAGAACAAAGATAAATCATAAAGAGAGAGCCCTCTCTGGATGCAGATCGGCTAGATTCTGCATCTAAAAGGTTGGTTTGTGGTTACCTTGGGTATACTTTCCTCTTACACAACTTCTAGGAAAACCTAAGTGATAACATGTGACTTGTGCTTCTCCTGGTCTTCTTGCTCCTTGGCAGCATGCTCTTGCTCCACTCGAGCCTTCTATGTGACTTCCTTATTTTTTTGCTCAGTGAGTGTTGGCGCATCTTGTTTAGTTGCCTTCTTTTTCTTCTGCACTACAGAACTTACTGCGCCCTTTCTTGTTCCAACTTCTAAGTCTGAAGGGGTGCACCACTTTGCTGGCCATCGAGCTACAACCTCGTACATTTGTGTCCGTCACCAAATATGGCAAGTCATTCAATTTTTGATGTGGATCCTTCGACACATGAATGTACACTCTGTGGAAGTCAGCCTTGAATTTTGTGTAGGCTGATAGTTGCGTATAAAAGGTTGGGGAAAACCTTGACCACTGATTGATGGCCATGCAGAGACTCATTTCCATCAGGACCCAAAAGATCTTTGTTTCTATGATCCACGCGGGGTCCTTTTTAGCCCATAGGGAAGCAAACTGTGCTACTTCTAGCAATCCTTCTTCAAGTGGAGGAAATTGGCTATCTTCTGGTAGTTCCCATGCAACCAATATAATAGAAAATAACCCAAGTGTAATGAAATGACTGAGTTTCATCCTGGGCCTCATGGCAGTTTCCCAGGAACTCTTGACAGAGATAGATGGACCAGTTGAATTGCATGCCCTTCGCAACTGAGAAGCCAGGGAAACTACATGCATCGGGACTTCATCTGCATGACACTTTCTCATCACCTTCTCTGCTAAGATTTGGGTGATTTTAACTACTGGGTCTGTTATTGATAGGATGGAATACCCTCGTACCTTCTTCATAAGGCCATAACCTTGCTTCATTCTCACTGCGAGGTCCTTTTCCCCTGTCTCTCCTCCAAACTCCTTGGCCAGATTCAGTCCTTCGTATGGTAGATGCATGATTCTTTGGATTAGCATGTCAGTGATGGGGATAGGTCCTAATAGCCATAAATACCCATTGTGCACCAAAGTGAGTAGCTGGCACACACAAACTATGTTGATGGGCATGTAGTGATAATGGGGTATCCACATTAGATTAAGTCACCCCAAGTTATCCGCACCACAGATCCATTCCACCATCTCTAATGCGGTAGAACCTAACTTTGCATTGTAGACATGCTTCATGTACTTATCTATTGCTAAGTGTGGAAACCTAGCATGATCTACGAGGTCCCAATATTGCATTTTTAGCAGTGGGATCCACGCAAGCTACAGACCTTCAAAGGCAACTTGCTAAGGTAGCAGGGGCATAGAAATGGAAAACTTCTCTGAATCTGGGTCCTTTGTGACCTTCTCCTTTCCATTCCATAGAAGGACATAGTTAGGTAGCTTCATGATGGGCTCCACTCCCTCAACATCTATGTCTTCTATACCCTGGCCTTATTCGGCCTCCAGATCAACTACCTTCTGAGGCTGCTTATCTTTCCTCTGTTTGGCTTGTTTTGCGGAATGCTTTCTTGGTCATTCGCACACTGGTACAGGCTTCTTCTATTTATCCTTCTTTGGTTTATCTGTTTGGGTTTCTCTTGTAGGGCTAGGCTTCGGCCTAGGCGACCTTGGCGTCGTAGGCATAGGAGTTGGAGCTTTCATAATCACCACTTCTGGGGCAACTCCTTCAGAGGAAACATCGCCACCAATACTCACAATTTTTGCAGGGCTCGGTCCAAGCATTGTTTTGAGAATGAACTTCTGATTCAACTCAGAATGCTTAGCAAACATAGGTCTCACGACTAAATCCTCCCAATATGATCGGTTCATAGGCGATAGACAACAAAGCTCAACAAAAACTCTAAGGAAACAAAGTGTTCTCTATTGGACTGACACATGTAATTTATAGGGGTTTTTGAATTCCAATCTGACCATTCCCCCCAAATTCTGACAATTAATGTTGTTTTGGCGGTAGATCTTCAATTAGTTTTGCCTTAAATGCCACTAGCCCGCTCCTCTTAACAATCTTCTAGTTGTCAAGTCATGAATAGTGACTCCAACGGTCACTTTTGTGATGTGCTGCATGGCACCACCCTTCATGGTGGAGATGCCTGCACGCAGTTCCCTGGATTGCATTCTTGTCATTGTTCACAAAGCCCGCCTGCTGCATAGTCTTCCAAACTGGGCAGTGTAGTTTATAGTCTCGTGCTCCCTTGCAACTACGTCGAGCACTAAGACTGCCCTGCCACCATACAATCATTGTGTAGGATCCCCTGTATATAGCTTCAATCAGCTCCCATTTACTCTTCCTAGAAAGGGTTCTCTTTTTAGATTCGTGAGCTGAACTACACCTCCATCGGCAATTTCTTTAATAATATATGGCCCTAGCCAATGCATCTGAAATTTCCCCGAAAAAATAGTGAATTTACTATCATATAACAAGACAAGATCATTTACCTTGAAGGTGTTGAGCTTGATGTGGCAATCATGCCATGCTTTTTCACATTCCTTATGTACTTGCTCATGGAATCCTACCAAGGATCCATCCTCTTCAAGCTCCATCAGCTGCATGGGAAATTCCTCCAAGGCTTCGCGATCTGCCATACCTGTTAGAGCTACTATGTGCAAACTAGGCAGAATATACTCCATTGGCATTACAACTTCTACACCATAGACCAATATGAATAACATTTTTCCTGCTAGCTTCTTGCAAGTAGTCCTATATGCCCAGAGCACTACAAGTACACGTATATCTTAGTCGTGTTGCTATGCATTGTAGATATTAGTTAGCGCATTCTGCAAAATCTTGTTGAAGGCTTCAGTAGTTCCATTGGCCTTTGGGTGAGACAGTGTACTTTTCTAATGGTAGACCTAGAATTCTTCTGTCAACGAGTTGATTGTTTTGTTTAGAAATTACATAGCTCTATCATTCATCAACACTTTTAGGTAGCTAAATCTGGTTAAGACACATTCAAACAAAATCTTTTATGTTGTAGCTCCCATAAAATACTTAACTAGTTCTGGCTCTTCCCATTTAGTTAAATATTCCATCACGGTGATGATATAGTGCGCACTAGTTTTCTTTCCTGAGGGCTAAATTGGCCCAACAAAATCAATCACCCATTTTTGAAGTGGCTACAGCGATACTTGAGGTATTAATGGCAATTCATCCCTTCACAATGGTCTGTATGTTCTTTGACATGCATCACATGCCTTACAATACACTTTGGAGTCCTTGTGCAACATTGGCCACCATAGATCCGCGCACAAAATCTTCTGTGCAATCACATTTCCTGTATAATGTCCTCCCACAACCCCTCCATGAGATTCAACGAGAATGCTAGCCCTCTGAAAGTCTAGCACATATCTTCACAATATTTTGTCAGCACCCAATTTATACAAATGTCCTACAATAACTAAAAACTAAGCCGTGCACACTACAAGCTCCTTCTTTTACTGACTTGTATACCCTTCTGGTGCCATCCCCATAGTTAAGAAATGAAAGATATCTACAAAGTGATTATTTTCTATGCGTACCGCAAATAACTGTGCATCTGGTAACCCTTCCACCAAATTATTGGGCTCCTCTCCTATTTTGATTCATGCCAAATGTTTAGGCCCTACATTTAACCTCCCTAGCTTCACAATTACTCCTAGAATAGTAGCAACCACCTGTAGATTTCCCCCCCAAACCAACATAGGCTTATTGACCAAGTATTTCAAGGGAATGATTCGTGTACATCTTGAAAAGCCCTCCTAATAGATATTTCCTAAATTTCTGTAGTGCATACACCATGGCCAATCCCTCACGCTCATTCGTTGAGTAATTCTTCTCGACACCTTCCATAATTTCCTACTTGTGAAGGCCATAGGATGGTCCATTTCTCCTTCACTAGCTTATGTTAATAATGCACCCAATGCAATACAAGAGGCATCCACATGTACGTGAAATTCCTTCTTCCAATCCGGGAATACCAAGATTAGCGCGGTGACCATTTTTTCTTTCAAGACATCTAAGTTGCACTAACATTCTTCGTCCCAACAGAATGTTGTGTCCTTCTTCAGTAGTTTCTCCATAGGTGCAGTAATCGAAGCATATGCTTTGATAAATTTTTTGTAATAGCCCATATGTCCTAGTGTCATGTGAAACTACCTAAAACTTCTCAAGGCCTCTAGATTTACTATCACCACAATCTTGGTAGGGTCCACAATCAGCCCTTTCTTGCATACCACATGACCTAGCAGGATCCCAAAGAGAACACATAAGAGTAATTTCTTCAAATTCAGCACGATCTAATATTTGCAACATGTATCCAACATCATGCGCAAACTTGCTACATGGCACTTTACTAATCCAAACACCATTTATTCATCAAAGTACACTTCTAGGAACTTATGAATGAACTCCTTAAACACTACGAAGACTACACACGAAAATATCGCAGGTGTATTCTTGAGCCCAAATGGCATTATTGTGTACTAAAAACACCCCTATTCTATCACGAAGATTGTTTTTCTCCTATTCTCTAGTGCGAACTTGATTTAATGATACCCAGAAAACCCATTAGTAAATGAGTAGGCCTCCTGCCCTCCAACATTGTCCAGCACTTCATCTGTAAATGGTGTCAAGAATGGGTCATGGACATAGGCGTCATTAAGCTTTTGTAGATCTACACAAATCCTTATCTTTCCCTTCTAATTCTTCTCCTAAACCACCATCGGGCTCACCCAATCAGATTCTTCAATAGGTTCTATGATGCCTTCTTTTAGCATCTTATCTAACTCCTAGTGAACCTTTTCCTTGTATTTAGGATTAAGGCGATATGGTCTTTGCTTAATAGGCTTCACGTCTAGCTTCACAGTAATCTTCATAATGCCCAAATCACCAATTATGCCCTTCAAATCCAAAAACTTGGTAGGAAATAGATCCTGATATTTGTGGAGTAACTGAGCAACTTTATCCATAGTAGAACCATCCCAATAATCTCCAATATTTGCAAACTTTGGTTCTACTTCAATGCCAATGTTTACTTGCTTTGTTTTCAATGGCGCGGTGATGTCCAGGTTGTCTATCTACGGGTCCTTGACTTTGTAATGCCCTTCTACCTCTGGAATGTTAATATTTCTTGGATCTTCATCCTCCTCTTCAGCGGTCACATTATAGCATTCCAGCCTATGGCATAGCTAGGTATTCCAGTCTAGATGGACCAACTCCATAGGTTATTATGTCATTCTAAAGATAATTGCCTTAATCTCCTGTAGGGCTTCATCAATACTGGTGAAGCCTTCTTCAAAACTGAAGGTCAACAAGAACCCTTCCCTCAATATATCCCACTTCGTGGTGCCATGGCGGAGATTTGTTTCCATATACCAATTCATGGGAATTGTATCCAAAGTATGGCAAAATATGTTTACCCACTCCAGCTACGGTTTTGTCCCCCATGCTTTAGTCCATTTTTCTAGGTGATCACGCAAATCATCCTTCCCTCTATATTTCTTAGTCAATCTAGTGTTAGGGAACCCAAATTGTAACCTCATCATCATTTTGTAATCTCGCCGTCCATCAAAGCTATCCTTGTGCATACACCACCAACGTGCGGGCGTACTGCGCATTTCCAAATCTAATGCTTGGAAGTGGTGATCCTTAGGGACTTCATGCTCAAATGAATCCAAAAACTTATCCACATCAGTTAAACCATCATAATAAGGTAATTTCCTTACCTCTAACGAAATGTAGCGTAGTGACTTTGTCATCCTATTGCAGCGCAATGTAGATACTTCATGCAGAGGATTCTGGCAATGCTCTAACTCTTCATCTGAATCAGAGGTGTAAGAACTCTCTTGGTCCCATGCAATTCATCCATCTATTGTCGATTGATCTAGTCTTAGTCTCACACTGTTATTTTATAGATCTAGTGTAGTTCATCCTCACTTTCTTCATAATCGCAGACTGGTCTAGTGTAGTGCGCTCCTTCTGTAGGGTCCAATGGCACTACAACCTGAAGAGATTTCCTTTAAAACAACATTATCCTCTTATTAAAATTCATAACCACATCATGTCAATGGCCCAGTAAATTCCCAGGAGCGCGAGGTATAGATTATTATCGTCTACAATCTCTATCACCTAAAAGTTGGCAATCACGCTCGCACCTTCGATATCAACAGTTACTCCATATAATCATCCCATAGGGATGATATTTTTCTGGTTCATCATTCTGAGTTGAATCAGAGACCACTGTAGTGTAGGTATCCCCATTCTTTCCCATGTTTGTTTTGGCAATATGTTCGCATCCGACCCCAAGTCCAAGATGACCTAGTCTGTCTCATAATTTCCTATCTCTGAGGTGAGCCACATCTCACACCCTATTCTTGCCTTATGTTTACCAATTTTCCTGACCACCAGGTGTCAATCCAGGACCTTCTGCTTGATGGCACATTTGTTTATTAGCTCTTGCAGTCCATACACATCTTTTTTATCGCGCAGCAGTTTTATGCAGGTTTCGAGAAACGTAGTAAGCACAAAGGGATCAAACTCTACACGCACGTTGGTGTCTTACATCTTGTCCTAACTTCCTGAGGTGGATTCCTCAGTGAAGCTTTTGTTGGCCCCCATAAATGTTTCCTGTCATGCGGAAAGAGTTAATCTTGCGGACAAAACCAACCTCTCTAGAAGCCTAAGACTTTCTAGTGACAAACAAGACAATTAAGAGCAATCCTTCTCTAAACATGCATTATCATACGAGAAACCAAGTGTTTTAGATCCTACCTGTAGTCCAACGCTCATTGTAGTAGTCTAAGCTCGTCGATCCAGATTATGAAGCTCCTCCTTCACTTCGAAAACTTTGCCCTCCACCACTAACAATCAAACGATTACATAGCACCTGAATATCCCATAAAATAAAACATATTCAACATATAGACCAAGGAGTATATGAAACAATTCATTAATAACAAATCATTGAGAAGAATGGACTTATTTGTATTAATAGGAAACAAAAGAAACCATTACAACCTGAGCCTTGGTGTTGTGCAAGTTCCTCCCAGGGTCCAGCAAGAGTTTTCCTTTACTTTGATAAGCTCACCCACTTCCAAATGAAACAAGAAAGGATGGTAATCTCTCCTCACAAGCTTCTACAAGGAAGTCCTAATTCCAGCAACATCTACCCTTTGGAATGTTCAGCTTTCAACCTCCCCTCCTCTGGCCCAATGCCTGTATTTATAGTGTTTTAGAGGAAGTTATTCAGGTCCAACATCAATGGGATACTCCCTCTTTTGGATGGGGTAGCTCCTCTCTTGATGGGATAAGTTCCTCTATCATAGGGATGCATGAACCATCTGGAGGCGCTCAATACACGTCAAACACTCTTCTAGAAGGCTCTAGAAGTGACCACAAGTAACTTTTTTAAGATGAAACTCGCGCCTTTTGACCTTTACAGGGGTACGCACCCATACCTTGACTTACAGAGCATACAAGTACGTAGGTACAATGAGTTTGGGATGCGTACACACAGGCAAGGTAGAGAGAACCTGCGTACCCAGAGATAAACATTTTTTTTAGTGACTTTCTCTCTTTTTTGAAGTTTGACATGAAGAGCAGAGGTATAAGGGTTGACAAGGAGGATAATATGACTATTTGATGGAGCCATATTAACTGCAGATAGTCATGGTGACAAATTTCAGTGTAACACCAAACCTTGGAGGAATGTCTGCTATCACAACATCCATCAAAACATTCTTCATTGGGAGCTGATCCAAACTCACAACCAAGTCTTTGATGAGACCTATACATCTTACTCTACTGGAATCAAACAAATAGAGATCATGATATTATCGGGTGATGTCCAGACCAAGCTTATCCATGATTGCCTTGGGCATGAGATTGTGAGAAGCTCTGGAATCGAACATGGCATTATGTAACACAAAATCGTGCAACCTTAAACTGATGTAAAAAGGTGGCACATCATTATCAGGAGACTCACCATTGGATGCTGGCCCAAAAATCATTTCAGGTTGATCATATTCGACATTCTCCATGTCAGACATTGGGTCTAAATTCAACATTTTAGATGCTTGTCCTTTATAACTGTTGTTCTTCAATATTTTAGTCAAGGGGATGGATATCTTTAATTTAGAAAATCTCATTCTCTAAATTGAAAGCGAGAATATTTTCTACCTATTTGACTGGGATTTATTTCCTCTCCTTTTCTTTTGATGCAACTTGCTGATGTGATGGTTCTGCTGATGTTGATTCGCTGCTCTCCATATCAACTACCTGCTCTCCTTTCCTTTGTGTGGCTGCTGAATCATTCTTTGACGCTTCAACATCTTTTTCTGAATGGGTCTGACCAGCACATCTCTGTTTCTAAGTGAATATCACTGCTATTGGGCAGACAAAGCGTTCATGTAGCCTCTTTGGTATTCATCTGATTCCTCCTCCAAGATGGTGTCACTTGCTAGAATGAAATCTACATCTTTGTGTGCAGCTGAACTCCCTGGATACTCCTCCTCTTCAGTGAGATAAGTAGGCAAATCATCAGGAGTAAAGAGGTGTTTTTATTCGCCTATTACATTCCCATCTTCATCTGATTCCGGTCCATGCATAAAATTTTGCTGCAAAGGTGTTCGTACTAGTTGTTGTGCAATCAGCTCTTGGGCTCGCTGATCTCTCTGTCTTATTCTATACTATGGTTGTTGTTAGCCACAGAAGTTAGGATTTCTAACTTGTGGCTCCAGTTTGTCAAGTTTCACTCTTTCTAGCATCTTCTCTAACTTCTGAAGTAGCTGATCTACCGAGGAAGATTCTTCCTTTGCAGTGACCTTCTTCTCTGCTTTTGCTCTAGCTCTCTTGGTTAGTAGATTTGCTTCAACGCTGACCGTTATCTTCTGCATGTCTTCCATTGTGGCCGGTTCTCTTTCTCTCAATTGATAAGCCATGTCAGCATCAAAATCATCTGGGAACTTCAACATAGCTAGTCCCACAGGTGGCCTTAGATTATCTGGAATTTCATTATAAACTGTATCGAATCTAGAACAATAATCTTGGACCGGCTCACCAGCGTTCCTTTTGATTTGCTCATACTCAGCCAGAATTTGAAGAGGATTCTTTTTCACTTCCCAGCAGTTTAAAAATTTTCTTTGTAGGTCAGCCAAGTTAGCGATACATGCAGCCAACAAACCTCTGAACCATTTCCTCACTTCACCTGCAAACTTCTATACAAAAAGTCTCATTGCCACATTCTCCGCATCGATCTCATGCAGTTCATAGAAGTCTGCCATTCTATCCACATGTTGCTGAGTAGTAATGCCATTAGGAGTGCCATAAAAAAATGTGATGTTGCTTTGGTAATCAGCGGGCATATCATCTAAAACTTGAGGCAAGACAAGAGGTGCAAAATGGGCAGCCATCACTCTTGGTGGATTTGTCCTCGGAGGTGTTGGAGGAGTGTGTACAATTTTTAAGGGGTTATCAATTGGAGTTTGAAGCTAAGATACTATGTAGTTATCAATAGAATGGTTAGCCCTTTCCGTCTCCAAGTCTACAAGAAACTATGGATTGTGGATAGTAGAGTCAACCGCTCTTTTGGACTTGGTTTCGAACAACGATAATTCAAACTGCTCATCAAACTCTAGCTCTTCAATATACTCAAAAATGTCCGGGCATGAATGGGATTTGAGCACGGGCGATATAGATCTTTCTTGACGACGAATTCTTGAAATCAAATTGGGATTTTCGTAGATGTGCGGAGGTTCGGGATCTGGATTAGCTCTAGTGTATCTTCTAGAAGCCAACGTGCTATTGAGAAAAATCAAAGGACACAACCAACTTTACTCAGCCTATCAAATCCTAAACTTATCATCCGGAAGCTTAGAATTATTAAGAAGCAAGGGGATTGATTTCGTTCCCCAACGGAGTTGCCACTATGTTAGCACCTAAATCCACCTTAGGCTGAAGGAAGGCAACATTCAGGGTAACCACAAACCACGCTCAGTCTAGTAGCTATCCCTACCAGAACAAGAGAGGGCTCTCTCTGAGTCACACTCAGTGAATAGATGAACGAAAAGGCCCGAGATGACTTACAATGAACTATTTATCTTAGGCTAGTAAGTGAATATGAATGCAAGAAGTGATTTTTATGAATGAATGTGTTTCTGGGATGGTATGGGACAAATGGACCTCAATGAACAGAGAACTTAATACAAAGGCACAGATTACTTCGTGAGGCAAGATAGGCAGAAAGCCTAGCAATTTAGTTTAAGATAGTGCGGAATGAAGAGATTGATTAAGAGGGTGAAAAGGGCATGGACAACATGAATCCTTTTCAACAGAAGAATGAACACTGAACATGAAATTTTCCCACAGGCAGAGCAATAAAATTGAATTCTACCTTAGCCAACTTAGAAAATTTCAATGGAAATGAATATGAAATGAACTATGAAACATAACAAGATACATATGAAACATAAGAGACACATTTGCTACGCTCACAACCACATGAATCTCATGAAACAAAGCCACTGCCTTTCATTAATCCTCTGTAAAAAAATATACAATGCAGAAACATAGTTTCTTTCCCACAGTCTCCCAGAAGTTACAAGCCAACCAACCCTTTGCAAATGGTTTGCATACAATATATAGAATGTGCCATGAAGAGATAGAACGCCCAAGGGATGGGGAGTTACTCAAATCATTACAAAATGAAGGTGGAGAGCCAAACATCAACTACAGGTGCAGTGCCACAAACATGACAAATGGCTTGGGTGACCCTTTTCCTTCCTTTGCCACTTGGATAGATGCTCATCTGGAGTGAAAATACTTTAAATGCCACCTTTGGTACCAAAAAAATGAAGTGTAGATGAGGGGCCCACTTATGAAAATTCACGAAGCGAAATCTCGCGAAACAGAGGCAATTTGGGCCTTTTTTCCAATATGCGTCGCGCCCTTTCCTGTATGTGCCGCACCACTTTGAGGCCAGTTTTGAGGAACTTGCAGGAGTCCACAATGTGCCCAAGTGTGCTCGTTGGAAATCATGTCCTGTCTACTTTCCAACCCAAGTGGAATTTGTGAATTTGGAGCTCATTTGCCCCTCCAAATATTCATTCTCCCAAGACTGCTTCCTGTGTGTCATAATAGGGGCAGTGAGGCCATTTTTTGGGTGTTTTTGACCTCCTGGAGACTCAAATCATGCCCAAATTTCTTTCCCGAGTGCCAATAGTCGTGATTTTTCCTGCTGAATCCAAAAATTCAAACCATTTCTCATTTGGAGCTCCCAATCCTACGCGTCGCGCAGGTGGTGCGGCATGTATAGAGAAAAAACCTGTGTTTGTGCCAAAAAATTCCAATGTGACCAAAATTGTCCCAAATTTCTTGAAATTTGGACTGGAGGTTCTATAAGAGGCATTATGTTGGGCCACAGAAGCTTCAACCAAGGTTCGAAGCTGATCTTGCTCTTTTGCCTCTTTTGTTGCTCTGCTTAGTTTGGCCTTCAAGCTCCTTATTCGGGCCTTTGCGCTCATGTTCCGTGCCCTATAATGACAAGCCATCCTCCTCAATATTGTTTTGTCCCTGTTGGCCTTCTCCATCAGTCTCTCCAAGTGTAGATTGACCCGCTCTAACCAAGACTCACAGTCATTGTTGATCTCTTGCTCCAAGGTAGTGAGCTCGATCCTCCTCTGCTGGGTAGCTTGTTGATTCTCACGGATGCTTTGCAGCTCCATGATTGTCTGCTAGTCCTCAAGCTGCTTGTTCCTCTACTCCAAATACTTGATGATCCATCTGGCCCTCTCCACATTGAGTATCAAGTCATGGATCTCCGAGTCCTGCTCTTGAATTGTCATCCTAAGTTTGGCATTTTCTGCCGCTGCCTCATCATCCTGAATGAGGATGACATCGGTCTCCTGCACACTTGATGGCCCCTCATCATACATGGGCTTCTTGCCCTTTTCCAGTACCTATGTCATTGATGCCGGAAGCGAGGCCCCTTCCACCCTGGGTGGAGATAACACTCGCTTTGTTGCTGCAAACAAGTGCCTACTGCCTCTCTGATATGTAACAAAAAATTGCATGGTAGTGGCCCCATGGTGCTCATGCTGATGAGAAGGACCACCCATCTCCTGCTCTGGCTCTAATAGTATCTGTGATGTGCTGAAGAAATCACGGGAGATGAAGTCCTCCCAAGCAATGCCCTGCAATCCCAACTGATGATCTACCAAAATCTAGATAAGAGCAAATTGAAACACACTGTTAAGCTGCTGCTGAGGGGTCTTATGCAGCATGAAGGTGTTCATCCTCTCTATGTTCCTACATATGAAAAATGGGAGGTTCATCACCCTCACCCTGGTAAAGTCCATGAGCAACCAGATGTGATAGGCATATAGTCGAGAGATCCTCCCCTCACAGCGGAAGTATTTCATGATCAATCTCATGAGTGGAGCATACTCATCTTTCAAGTATCTGAAGGGAAAGACTCTTGTGAGCTGGCTCAAGAATCTGGCTTTGATGTAAGGCTCATAGTGTTTCCTATCCACCTTCTTCTTCCTATGTCACTATTCTCCAACATTTGGTATACCTGGTGCCACTGATATAGCTTCGGGTGTCAATGTGAAAGTGACCCCGGCCAAGATAGACTGACCTCCATGTAGATGAAGCAAAAATAAACGGGCCAACTCATGATGAACTCTAACATTTTCCACCCTTTGACAAAATTCAAAACATGATAGGTGCTGGAAGCACGACATGGCAAGAGGGCATGCTTGTAACTCAGTGAGGGTAGTGGGTTCATCCATGACATGTTTGCCTCTCTTTTGGTGTCTCCTGGGAGCCTGCTCTTCTGAGGATGTGTCACTTTGTGTCTCCATCTCATACTCTGATGAATGTTGTGATGTCATGACTGCAATGTGGACTGTGATTAGGCTGCCCTTTGATGATGGTGTGAGGCTAGGTGTCTTTGTGATATCTCTCAATTTTATAGGCTTCACCAAAATTTGGAAGCGATTGGGCACTTGCTTCGGCCCTTTGTTTGTGTGTGTCATGCACAAAGACTAGTGCGTCGCGCCCTGGGTATGTGTCGCGCCTTTAGAAAAATTGAACTGCGGGCAGGCTCTGTGTGCACCGCGCTCCTGGGTATATGCGTCGCGCCCTCTAAAACCGCCTCCAACCCACTCAAATGCTCACAATTACACACTCCCACCTTTGCAACGTTTCTCCAAGGCTTGTAATATCACAATGCCTTTGATTTGGATGAAAACATGTATATATAGCCTTGGAAGAGATGGGTTTAATTTTTGCTTCCTTGAAAACCCATTTTTCTAATGTTGTGTTTGGCACTTTTTCACTAACTTTAAAACACACTGATTTTCACTTTCCCTTTGAAATTTTAGCTCAAATGATGAAATTTTTGACACTCTTTGTAGGGATTGCACGATAGGACATTTGGCCACGGAAACCATGACTGCATCTGAAGAAATCAACTGACAACTTTTTTGAAAATTTTGTCATAAATAACATTGTTTGACTTTTCTTCAAAACAGAGTTTTGAAGAAGAGTCGAAGTCTATCCACATGACGATGAAGCTCTCTGAACCATGATTGTGTAAGGGCCTCACTCTGGCCTGCATGGCTTTACTGGACATGTTCAAAGACCAAATTGATGAATCCCTAGACCTAGACATCGAAAATGGCTTTTGTCCTTTAAAGGACCAGACCTTGACTGTA
Source organism: Pinus taeda (assembly GCA_000404065.3). Taxonomy (NCBI): domain Eukaryota; kingdom Viridiplantae; phylum Streptophyta; class Pinopsida; order Pinales; family Pinaceae; genus Pinus; species Pinus taeda. The sequence goes on from APFE031571555.1 coordinate 27,131, forward strand.
ATGGGCTTTGATGACTATTGACAAAAGAAATGAGCCAACAGGAGCCATACATGAAGGGGACTGACTAGCATGACCTTCTCCATCATATTATGGCATGCCCCTAGCGGAATGCAGCTGGGTGAATGGATCGGGACACCTAAAAATGAAATGCATAAAGAGTTTTGATCTCTGATGGAGGACTGACCAGACCGACTCTAACATTAGCTCCAATGGGGGATGGTAGCTCCTTGGAAGTGCCAAGGACAAAAAATATCTGGAGGAGCTAGACAGTGCCTTCGTCCATTGGGCTATGGAGTCATTATTTCAATAAATAATACAGGACTCTGACTCATTTATGAAACAAAAATGACCAAAAAACTGACTCAAACTTGACATTGACATGACTTAAAGGCTAACTTGACCAACTCTAACTAAACTGAAATAAAATGGTATTTACAGTGACAGTGGAAGCAGTGTTAACAACTTAGAAATGGTACCGCTTGAGCAGGCGACCATTGATCGGCCCTCCTGGACAATCTTCTCCGTTTATTTCCTTCAAAAGGAAGGCATTCTGCCCCTGATATGCTGCAATCTTGAAAGGACCTTTCTAGAGGTTCTCGAACTTACCGTGCTTGCCTTTCTCCTCATTTCTTGCATCCCACTTTAGCACCACATCATCCACCTGAAATTTGTCCACCTTTTCTTTTCTGTCATAAATTTTCTTGATTTTCTCCTATAATTTGGATGTGTTCTTGAAAACTTCTTCTCTAGTCTGCTGCAAGTGGACCATTTGATTCAACCTTCTCTGCATGGGATCTTCTTCACTGCCGGCCTCCTGAAGAAGTTTGACAACCGGGGCAGCGAGAGAGGTAGGAAATATTGTATCAACTCCATAAACAAGCTCAAATGGTGACGTACCTATGGATTTCTTTTGACTGACCCGATCTGCCCAAAGCGCATTTACCAACCTCTTATGCCATCTCTTCTTGTTTATTTCCAGCAGCTTCTTGATTATGTTGACAAATGATTTGTTTGAAGATTCCGCCAATCCATTGCCTTGTGGATGATAGGTAGTTGAGTGACCCAAAATGATGTGATATTTATGACAAAACTCTACCATCCTTTTTTATTTGAAAGTTGTTGTGTTATCAGTGATTAGCTTATTCGGGCACCCAAAGTGAGACAAGATGTTATTTTCAAGGAATGAAATGATTACTGCATCTGTAGCTTGTCTGGTGGGAATTGCCTCAATCCATTTTGTGAAGTAATCTGTGGCTGTGAGGATCCATCTATGCTGTCCAGAAGAAGCGGGATGAATTTCTTTTTTTGGATTGCAAATTACTGTGGTGTGGTTTCTGAGAGGAATTCGGATTTTCCATAGTGTTCATTTTAAATTGGTCGACGTTTCAAGTCTAGACCCAGACTCATCATCAGGACAGATGTTCGGAAGAAGCAGGATGAATTTCGCCAATGAAATCCAATCCCCATTACTGAAAAGGGGCACTCACCTCTATGGGCTTGAGTGGTAGAGGCTGTAACTTCCGCTTCCCTTCGAAAATATGACAGCGCTTGACCATCTTATATACATCAGCAAACAATGTCGGCCAATAGTACCCTGCTCTCAAAATTTTGTTTGTTGTTTACTTCCAAAAAAGGTGACCACCACAGTCTCCTTGGTGGCAGTCCTCCATGACTTTCTTCGCTTCCTTTTCCACCAAACAATTTAACAAGATGCCACCGGGATCTTTCCAATACAGTGCAGAATTAAGAATGCAAAACTTGGCAGCCTTCAACTTGAGTGTTCTCGCTTTATTTCTAGTCATGTCGGGCGATGGTGAAAAATTTTTGAGCACATATATGATATCTGAATACCATGAAGAAAGAGAAAACATTTGCAATCCCTGATTAATGATTCTTCCTCATTCTCATCGAACATAGCAGCAATCAGATTTATGTCCAAGGCATGCAAGTTTGATTCAGCCATTAGCTTTGCCAATCCTTGTCCTTTCACCAGCTTTGTGGGCTTTATTTCCACATCATATTCCAGCAAGGCTGCAACCCACTTGCCTCTTCTTCCTTCCGGATCGGTCTGCACTAAAACATCTTTTACAGCAGCGTTAGGAACATAGGCCAGAATGTGAGAATGTAGAATATACACCCGGAAATCTTTCAATGCCTTCACAAGTGCAAGGGCTTGTTTCTCAATGATGTTGTACTTTAAAGCTACGTCTCTTATAGCTCTACTGAAAAATGCAATGGGTCTTTCATGATCATCTCTCTTCTGCAATAACATTGCTGCCATAGTATGCTCCAAAGCAAATGAAAACAATATGAAATCTTGAGTGTAGTCCGGGCTGACTAGAACTAGAGCTGAGGAAAGAGCCAATTTGACCAAATTGAAAGATTTTACAGCCTCTTTCGTCCATTTCACTTGGCTGTCCTTCTTAAGCATGTTTGTCATCTCTCTTAGATGCACAGCAAGATTGGGTACAAAGCGGCATAGGAAATTCATGTTACCATGAACGATTGTATCTCTTTTTTATTCCGAGGCAGATCGATTTGCTGAATTGCTTGCACACGTGCTGGGTCAATATGGATGCCATCTTTTGAGATAATGTGCCCGAGTAGTTTTCCTTCTTCCATGGCAAACAAACTCTTCTTTGGGTTCAGCGACAAGCCATATTTTCTGCACTTTAGGAAGACCGCTTTAAGATGGTGCATGTGCTCTTCATCAGATTTAGAAAACACCGTTAAATCATCCAAATAGACCACCAAAAAGACATCCTTCTCATTTGTAAAAGCCAATTCCATTGCCCGCTGAAATGTGGCACCCGCATTCTTCAAACCGAAAGGCATTTTAGCGTAATGAAAGGTCCCTCATGGAGTGGTGAACGATGTCTTGTCTCGGTCATCCTCATGGACAGAAACTTGGTTATATCCAGAATAACCATCAAGCAGTGACATACGAGATGCTCCCACTACTCGCTGAAGTATATGGTCCATTTTGGGCAGTGGATAGTTGTCCTTCAATGAGACTTTGTTGAGATTTCTGAAATCAATGCATTAGTGAATCTCACCTGTCTTCTTCCTTACCGGCACCAAGTTAGAGATCCAATCTGAAAATCTGATTGGCACAATGATCCCTAATTTGTACAACCTGTTGATCTCCTTTTCAATAGATGGCAGCAACTTTGGGTTTAGCCTTCTCAACTTCTGTCTGAATGGTTTTTTATTGGGCTCGGTGGGTATAGTGTGCTGAATTATATTGGTGTCATATGTCTTTAAGTCGAAATAGTCCCAAGCAAACACATCTGCAAATGAAGACATCAAACTGATATATTTGTCCTTGATCTTTGGCGGCAATGCTTTGGACAATTTTACCAATTTAGGATTTGATATTAACTTCTTCCACACCCTTCATTTTTGTTCCCGATACAATTTCCTCATTTGTCCAAACTATGGAATCGTTGCATAGGAGAAATCTAGCTATAGTGTCCCTTTCAGTTTTTCTACCCAAGACCTAGAAAGAAGCATGCCAAACCTTGGAGGAATGTCTGCTACCACAACATCCATCAAAACATTCTTCATTGGGAGCTGATCCAAACTCACAACCAAGTCTTTGATGAGACCTATACATCTTACTCTGCTGGAATCAAACGAATAGAGATCATGATATTTTCGGGTGATGTCTAGACCAAGCTTATCCATGATTGCCTTGGGCATGAGATTGTGAGAAGCTTCGGAATCGAACATGGCATTATGTAACACAAAATCGTGCAACCTTAAACTGATGTAAAAAGGTGGCACATCACTATCAAGAGACTCACCATTTGATGTTGGCCCAAAAATCATTCCAGGTTGATCATCTTTGACATTGACCATGTCGGACATTGGGTCTAAATTCAACATTTTAGATACTTTTCCTTTATAACTACTATTCTTCAATATTTCAATCAAGGGGATGGATATCTTCAATTTAGAAATCTCATTCTCTAAATTGAAAGCGAGAATCTTTTCTACCTCTTTGACTGGTATTTCTTTCCTCTCCTTTTCTTTCAATGCAACTTGCTGATGTGATGGTTCTGCTGATGTTGATTTTCTGCTCTCCGGATCAACCGCCTCCTTTCCTTTCCTTTGTGTAACTGCTGAATCATTCTTTGACGCTTCAACATCCTTCTTTTTCTGAATGGGTCCGACCGGCACATCTCTGTTTCTAAGTGAATATCACTGCTGTTGGGCGGACAAAGCATTCATGTATCCTCTTTGGTATTCATTTGATTCCTCCTCCAAGACGGTGTCGCTTGCTAGAATGAAATCTACATCTTCGTATGCAGCTGAATTCCCTGCATACTCCTCCTCTTCAGTTAGATAAGTAGAGAAATCATCAACATTAAAGAGGTGATTTTCTTCGCCTATTACATTCTCGTCCTCATCTGATTCCGGTCCATGCACAAAGTTTTGCTGCAAAGGTGTCTGTACTGGCGGTTGTGCAATCAGCTGTTGAGCTCGCTGGTCTCTCTGTCTTATTCTATATTGTGGTTGTTGCTGGCCACGAAAGTTAGGATTTGTAACTTGTGGCTCCGGTTTTTCAAGTTTCACTCTTTCAAGCATTTTCTCTACCTTCCGAAGTAGCTGATCTACCGAGGAAGATTCTTCCTTTGCAGTGACCTTCTTCTCTACTTTTGCTCTAGCTCTCTTGGTTAGCAGATTTGCTTAAACGCTGACCGCTATCTTTTGCATGTCTTCCATTGTGGCCGGTTCTCTTTCTCTCAATTGATAAGCCATGTCAGCATCAAAACCATCCGGGAACTTCAACATGGCTAGTCCCACTAGTGGCCTTAGATTATCTGGAATTTCATTATAAACTATATTGAATCTAGTGCAATAATCTTGGACCGACTCACCAGCGTTTCTTTTGATTTGCTCATATTCGTCCAGAATTTGAAGAGGATTCTTCTTCACTTCCCAGCGGTTTAAAAATTGTCTTTGTAGGTCAACCAAGGTAGCGATACAAGCATCCGGCAAACCTCTGAACCATTTCCTCACTTCACCTGCAAATGTCTGTACAAAGAGTCTCATTGCCACATTCTCCGCATCGATATCATGAAGTTCATAGAAATCTGCCATTCTGTCCACATGTTGCTGAGCAGTAACGCCATTAGGAGTGCCATCAAAAAATGGGATTTTTCTTTGGTAATCAGCGGGCATATCATCTAAAACTTGAGGCAAAACAAGAGGTGCAAAACGGGCAGCCATCACTTTTGGCGGATTTGTCCTCGGAGGTGTTGGAGGAGTGTGCACAGTTTTTAAGGGGCTAGCAATTGGAGTTTGAGGCTGAGCTACTATCTAGTTATCAATAGACTAGTTAGTCCTTTCTGTCTCCAAATCTACAAGAAACTGTGGATTGTGGACAGTAGAGTCAACCGCTCTTTCGGACTTGGTTTCGAACAACGATAATTCAAACTGCTCATCAAACTCTAGCTCTTCAATATACTCAAAAATGTCTGGGCATGAATGGGATTTGAGCATGGGCAATATAGAGATTTCTTGACGATGAATTCTTGAAATCAAATTGGGATTTTCGTAGATGTGCGGAGGGTCGGGATCTGGATTAGCTCTGGTGTATCTTCTAGAATCCAACGTGCTATTGAGAAAAATCAAAGGACACAACCAACTTTACTCAGCCTATCAAATCATAAACTTATCATCCATAAGCTTAGAATTATTAAGAAGCAAGGGGATTGATTTCGTCCCCAGCAGAGTCGCCACTATGTTATCACCTAAATCCACCTTAGGCTGAAAGAAGGCAAAATTCAGGGTAACCACAAACAACGCTCAGTCGGGTAGCTAGCCCTACCAGAGCAGGAGAGGGCTCTCTCTGAGTCACACTCAGTGAATAGATAAACGAAAAGGCCTGAGATGACTTACAGTGAACTATTTATCTTAGGCTAGTAAGTGAATATGGACACAAGAAGTGACTTTTATGAATGACTTTTTTTCTGGGATGGTATGGGACCAATGGAACTAAATGAACAGAGAACTTAATACAAAGGCACGGATTAATTCGTGAGGCAAGATAGGTGGAAAGCCTAGCAATTTAGTTTAAGATAGTGTGGAATGGAGAGATTGATTAAGAGGGTGAAAAGGGCATGGACAACATGAATCCTTTTCAATAGAAGAATGAACACTGAACATGAAATTTTCCCACAAGAAGAGAAATAAAATTGAATTCTACCTTAGATAACTTAGAAAAATTCACTGGAAATGAATATGAAATGAACTATGAAACATAACAAGATACATATGAAACATAAGAGACACATTTTCTACACTCACAACCACATGAATCTCATGAAACAGAGCCATTGCCTTTCATTAATCCTCTGTAAAAAATATACAATGCATAAACAGAGTTTCTTTCCCACAGTCTCCCAAAAGTTACAAGCCAACCAACCCTTTGCAAATGGTTTGCATACAATATATAGAATGTGCCATGAAGGGATAGAATGCCCAAGGGATGAGGAGTTACTCGAATCATTACAAAATGAAGGTGGAGAGCCAAATATCAGCTACAGGTGCAGCGCCACAAACATGACAAATGGCTTGGGTGACCCTTTGCCTTCCTTTGCCACTTGGATAGATGCCCATCTAGAGTGAAAATACTTTAAATGCCACCTTTGGTGCCAAAAAAATGAAGTGTAGATGAGGGGGCCCACTTCTGAAAAGTCACGAAGCGAAATTTCACGAAACAGAGGCAATTTGGGCCTTTTTCCCTATATGCGCCGCGCCCTTTCATGTATGCGCCGCACCACTTTGAGGCCAGTTTTGAGGCACTTGCAAGAGTCAAAAATGTACCCAAGTGTGCTCGTTGGAAAGCTTGTCCTATCTACTTTCCAACCCAAGTGGAATTTTTGAATTTGTAGCTCATTTTCCCCTCCAAATCTTCATTCTCCCAAGACTGCTTCCTGTGTGTCAAAATAAGGGAAGTGAGGCCATTTTTTGAGTGTTTTTGACCTCCTGGAGACTCAAATCATGCCCAAATTTCTTGCCCGAGTTCCAGTAGTCGTGATTTTTCATGTTGAATCCAAAAATGCAAACCATTTCTCATTTGGAGCTCCCAATCCTACGCGTCGCGCCGGTGGTGCGGCGCGTATAGAGAAAAAACCTGTGTTTGTGCCGAAAAATTCCCATGTGACCAAAATTGTCCCAAATTTCTTGAAATTTGGGCTGGAGGTTCTCTAAGAGGCACTATGTTGGGCCATAGAAGCTTCAGCCAAGATTCGAAGCTGACCTTGCTCTTTTGCCTATTTTGTTGCTCTGCTCAGTTTGGCCTTCAAGCTCCTTATTCGGCCCTTTGTGCTCATGTTCTGTGCCCTGTAATGACAAGCCATCCTCCTCAATAGGGTTTTGTCCTTGTTGACCTTCTCCAGTAGTCTCTCCAGATGTAGATTGACCCACTCTAACCAAGACTCACAGTCGTTGTTGATCTCTTGCTCCAAGGTAGTGAGCTCGATCCTCCTCTGTTGGGCAGCTTGTTGATTCTCATGGATGCTTTGAAGCTCCATGATTGCCTGCTGGTCATCAAGCTACTTGTTCCTCTACTCCGATACTTGATGATCCATCTGGCCCTCTCCACAATGAGTATCAAGTCTTGGATCTCCGAGTCCTGCTCCTGAATGGTCATCCTAAGTTTGGCATTTTCTGCCTCTGCCTCATCATCCTGAATGAGGATGACATCGGTCTCCTGCACACCTAATGGCCCCTCATCATGCACGGGCTTCTTTCCCTTGTCCAGTACCTGTGTCGCTGATGTCGGAAGCGAGGCCCCTTCCACTCTGGGTGGAGATAACACTTGCTTTGCTGCTGCAAACAAGTGCCTACTACCTCTCTGATATGTAACAAAAACTGGGTAGTGGCCTCATGGCACTCATGTTGATGAGAAGGACCACCCATCTCCTGCTCTGGCTCTGATAGTACCTATGATGTGCTAAAGAAATCACGGGAGATGAAGTCCTCCCAAGCAATGCCCTGCAATCCCAACTGATGACCTACCAAAATCTGGATAAGAGCAAAGTGAAACACATTTTTAAGCTGCTGCTGAGGGGTCTTATGCAGCATGAAGGTGTTCATCCTCTCTATGTTCCTACATATGAAAAACAGGAGGTTCATCATCCTCACCCCGGTAAAGTGCATGAACAACCAGATGTGATAGGCATATAGTCGAGAGAACCTCCCCTCACAGCTAAAGTATTTCATGATCAATCTCATGAGTGGAGCATACTCATCTTTCAAGTATCTGAAGGGAAAGACTCTTATGAGCTGGCTCAAGAATCTGGCCTTGATGTAAGGCTCATAGTATTTCCTATCCACCTTCTTCTTCTTATGTCACTGTTCTCCAACATTTGGTATACCTGTTGCCACTGATATAGCTTCGGGTGTCAATGTGAAAGTGACCACGGCCAAGATAGACTGAACTCCATGTAGATGAAGCACAAATAAACGGGCCAACTCATGATGAACTCTAACATTTTCCACCCTTTGACAAAATTCAAAACATGATAGGTGCTGGAAGCATGAGATGGCAAGAGGGCATGCTTGTAACTCAGTGAGGGTAGTGGGTTCATCCCTGACATGTTTGCCACTCTTGTGGTGTCTCCTGGGAGCCTGCTCTTCTGAGGATGAGTCACTCTGTGTCTCCATCTCATACTCTCACGAATGTTGTGATGTCATGACTGCAATTTGGACTGTGATTAGGCTGCCATTTGATGATGGTATGAGGCTGGGTGCCTTTGTGATATCTCTCAATTTGATAGGCTTCACCAAAATTTGGAAGTGATTGGGCACTTGTTTCGGCCCTTTGTCTGTGTGTGCCATGCGCAAAGACCAATTCGTCGCACCCTTTGTATGCGTTGTGCCTTTAGAAAAATTGAACTGCGAGCAGGCTCTGTGTGCGCCGCGCTCCTGGGTATATGCGCCATGCCCTCTAAAACCGCTTCCAACTCACTCAAATGCTAACAATTGCAGACTCCCACCTTTGCAACGTTTCTCCAAGGCTTGTAATAGCACAATGCCTTTGATTTGGATGAAAACATGTATGTATAGCCTTGGAAGAGATGGGTTTAATTTTTGCTTCCTTGAAAACCCATTTTTCTAATGTTGTGTTTGGCACTTTTTCACTGACTTTAAAACACACTTATTTTCACTTTCCCTTTGAAATTTTAGCTCAAATGGTGAAATTTTCGGCACTCTTTGCAGGGATTGCATGACAGGACATTTGGCCACGGAAACCATGACTGCATCTGAAGAAATCAACTGATGACTTTTTTGAAAATTTTGTCATAAATAACATTGTTTGACTTTTCTTCAAAACAGAGTTTTGAAGAAGAGTTGAATTCTATCCACATGACGATGAAGCTCTCTGAACCATGACTGTGTAAGGGACTCACTCTGGCCTGCATGGATTTACTGGACATGTTCAAAGACCAAATTGATGAATCCCTAGACCTAGACATCGAAAATGACTTTTGTCCTTTAAAGGACCAGACCTTGACTATAATGGGCTTTGATGACTATTGACAAAAGAAATGAGCCAGCAGGAGGCAGACATGAAGGGGACTGACTAGCATGACCTTCTCCGTCAGATTATGGCATGCCCCTAGTGAAATGCAGCTGGGTGAATGGATCGGGACACCTAAAAATGAAATGCATAAAGAGTTTGATCTCTGACGGAGGACTGACCAGACCGACTCTCACACCACGTGTCACTGTTTCAACCTTAGACCTGAAACTGATACATAGAAAACTACAGTCTATCTTTGCTTTGAAACTTCTTACGAAAATTCAATTTGATTCTTAGAGAGAAGGTTATGATGATTTTCCCAAGGTCACATGTTTAGGATGTAATTCGGGAGCTTGCAGAAACTCTAAATGTCTCAGATTATATCTCCAAAAATATAGAGAGACAAGATCTTAAATTTAGACTGGAGGTTCAAATTGCTTTCTTCTCAAATGGGTTTTTTTTTTTTTTTTAGCTTCTAAAACTTCGTAGCGAACAAGTTATAGCGAAACTTCCACGATGACCTGTTTTAGATGAAATTCTGGAGCTTGCAAAAACCCTAACTTCCTCAAATCATATCTCCGGAAATAAAGCGAGACAAGATCTGAAATTCGGACCCGAGCTTCAACAAGATTTCTTCTTAAATGCGTTTTTTTTCTTAGCTTCTGAAACGTCGCAAACAAAAATTTATAGCGAAAATTCCATGATGACCTGTTTGGAGCAGCGAAACCCTAGAATCCAAAGCTCTGATACCAAATGTTATGGAACCAGCTCACAAAAAGATAGAAAGGATAGATAAATGCCTTAGGAATAAGCCTCTTCAAGAGAGAAACCTCCTTTACATAACACAAATGAACAATTCTTGGATGATTCAAATGATAAAACCTCCTTTCTATATATAGGAGTCTATGCGGTCACAATATAAACAAGCCGACCTAACAATAATAATATAAAGGCACAAAAATAACAATAGTGGAATTCTATGGGGCACGATAATAACAATAAGGGATACAAAGACAATAGTAATGGGGGGATCATTAATATTATAGGGACCTAATATAAACTAGTTGATTGTACATGTGTTGCATGAGGTCAATAATGAATTGCACAAGAATTTTGGAGAAAATTTATAATTAATAGGGGTCTATTTCCTCATGAATTTCACAAGGAAATAGGGGCTCAAGCAAAGGAAGTAATTGATTAATTCAGGGTCATAACCTCTCAGTGAGCAGAGAGATAGGCTATGCATTTGCAAGTTGTGCTCAGTTGAGAAAAGCATTTGTAATACATCTCTATTCATCATATTAATGCAAGCATACATTGGGGTTTTTTAGCAATTTGCTTTCCTTGGGAAAAATACCATTTTCATGTGTGTGATTTCTTATTGAATGTCTAATATTTTTGTTCTAAATTATGAATTGATTTCCGCATAGCAGTAGAGTAGGTTTGTGTCTTGTGATTTTGATTAAAAATTCATGAGAAGCTGCAAATATACACCATAATTTTTGCACAAGAAAGGCAAATTATTTTCAAAAATATCCATAATGCAGATTTAGAGAAAGTTGGGTATTAAAAATATGCCAAGGAGGTTTGGGACAGATTGCATATGTTTTTTGGAGCAAGTTGCAACAGCAATGATGAAGAGTTTGAGAAGAGTAGCAAAAATAAGAAGAAGAAGATATCCAAGAAGAACAAAGCTCCAGTTGAACCAATTTTACAAGAGGACAACAAATCTAAAGGTATAAGTTGCATTGATTTACTTTTGATTTATATTTTTAATAGTAGTGGCGATAATGATTTAGATCTGGTTAGTGAAAAAGATGATGATCATAGTTATATTCTCCTTAAGGCTTAATATGAATCTACCATGGTTGTTATTGAATAATTTTCTTGTGAGGTTGGTAGACTAATAGATGTATGCAAGGAGCATGAGAAGAAATTATAGGTTTGTGATGAAAAGGAGAAAAATATCAAGGAATAGATCACTAGCTTGAGGACGGCTAGCAGAATAAAAAAGAATAGAAGAAGTTAATTGCAGAAAGAAAAAAGATAAGAAGGTTTATGTTGAAGCGCTTGAAGGTGTTATTTAAAAATTAAGGAAGGAGCATAAAAAAATGGATCAATGGCTGAAGTAAGTAAAGAGCACCATATTAGTGCACAAATCTGGTAGCAAATTTCAAAAAGGTGAGACAAGCTTACATGCAAGAAAGATAATAAACAAGAACCAAAGAAGCCTGCAACAAAGAATGTGACCAACAATAGCAGCAAGAAAGGAGAGAGAAAAAAATTCAACAGCAGTAGCAGAGTAGAAAACCAAAAGGATATTTCACATCTAAAAGCCAATTTTATTCTATGGTTGAAGGTAATAGGTTTTAGAGGAGAAGTCAAAAATCCTTTGCCCCATTGATGGACGAGATTGGTTGCTTCAATTGTCATGATTTTTTCCATGTGGAAGCTGCTTATATGAGAAGAATGTACACATTTATACAATAGTATGATCATCCAAGAGAAGGGCCTACATTCAGGTATACAAGTTATTTTAATGGTTTATGTTTTACATTTAATCTTTTTGGGCACAAATCCATTGATTGCAGATCTAACATGAGAATATGGAGGTCCAGTATGAGAAACAAAATCTCAAATCCTTTGGCTACATATCTTGATAATATATAGTGTTATGTGTGTCATAATTTTGGCCACATGGCCAAGGATTGTAAGATGCGTAGATCATTAACGAGATTTGTTCAAAAGAAACAGTCAAAGGAGAATGTGCAACCAAGGAACCATCCAAGGAACACATGGACGGAGGAGTAGCAGCTAGGAATATGTGGCATTGCACTTTGTTTGCATGATGAGGATGACTTATGGTATATTGATAGTGGATGCTCACACCATATGTCCGGAGATAGGAGAAAAAAACATTTTCTTAATAGAACCAAGAGTGGTCATGTTGTGTTTGAAGGTAATTAATCAACAAGAGTGTTGGGAAGTAGTAAATATAATCTTGGTAAGAAGAGGACCAATGGAGATGATGTTTGGCTCATTGAAGGCCTAAATCATACCATCTTGAATGTCATCCAAATGGTTGATGGAGGTAAGGAAGTGATTTTGAACTCCAAAGGTTGCATCATCCAGAAAGAAGGATCAAAAAGAGTGATTTCCAAGGGAGTCAAGAGACCATATAAAGTGTATGTGTTGAAAGGAAGAGTGCAGAGTAAGAAGAGACCAAGAGAGTACTATTCCTCATCAAATTTAGAGTAGAAGAAATCAACCCATATTTCAATCTATTCTTGGATGTTAGATCTACTTGACTGCAGAAGCATATGAGAGACTAGCATGGTCTCAGGGTGAGCATTAGTAGCTTGAGGAGTTATAGCAACATAATTTTTTAATCTAGTTCTTCCATGCATTTTCAGATCAGCCTGATCACTTCATATGAGGTATATCATGCTCAGGGGGAGGTATGTTTTCAAGGATTTTTCTTTATATTTTCTTTTCACTCATTCTTTTTGCAATTGGTATATTTACTTTATATGAGTGGAAAATATATGTATGTCAACCTTGTTGCGGTTTCTATTGGTCATCTTTTCAACTATCCTAGCATGGAGACAATGTGGCAATGACATGCTTATGTGACTTAACACTTGTACCAGCCATATGCAGGCTGACATATGTAGTTTGTTACAGCCATGTACCTTTTATTTTTCCGTCGTATGTATTGCTTGAGGGTCTAATCAATAGCATGTTGAGTCATCATGGTGTTAGGCATGTCTTGAGGAGTTCGTGGAGTTATCTTTACAGCCATATTTATAGGTTGATGTTGATGTAACAGTCATGTTCTTAAGTCATTAGTCCATAGGAAATTATGAAAGAAACAATGTTTTTTATTGTAAAATCTATGTAAAATGCTCATGACACTATGTACTTGTATTGTGTCATCATTGGTCATCTATTCATGATTCATGAGGTTATATGAGATTCGTGTGTGAGGTCTTATGTCGCTACTACAACCATGTATTTATCAATGCAAATGTCATATAGTCATGGTCATGTGGAGTCTTGATCCATATGGTGCTTCTATTTTTCAAAAGGAAGCATTGTTTGCAGTGGAATCGATTCATTGCAAGTTGGAGTTGTTTTGGAGATGGTGTGTATTCAAGGGGAGCATCTTATTTTCTCTTGTTTACTTTAGCCATCCATTGTTGGCATTTGATCCGCTTGGAGGTGTTCATGATGTGCCTCATGCTATGACTGTTGGGGTTCTTGGCCTTATGTTATGTGCAAAGACGATGTGTTTAGCGATTGGTTGGTGACTATTTCCATGTGGAAGTCATTGCTATGTAGTTGTTATGGAGAATGTTGGTTGATGCCTCATGTGAACATTATTGCATGATGTTTTTCATTATGATGTTGATCATTTATGCTTGTATGATTTCCTTATGTTGGCATATTTTTGTTGTTGCTAAAGGATGTTTGGTGTGACATGTTGCTCTAGTGTTGATTGGTTATATTTTCTGCTTTTTGTTGATATGAGAGAGGATGGATGTTGGTTGATGTGTATCATTCTTCAGCCATGGATGTAGAGATCAGTTGCTCCAGTGTTTTTACTTCAGTTCTTTCTTCCTTATCAAATGGAGTTAACCCTTTTCCATTGATTTCAAAGGGGGAGTAATAGAGGAGAATGATATGGATTTTGTGTGTGGTTGTCATCAATGCCAAAGGGGGAGATAGTTGGCATTATGGTGTGCATGGTTCTATATAGTTTATGTTGGCATTGGTTCGTGATGGTAGCTGTTTCATGTTGGCATTAATCTCAACCCTATGTAGTCTAGCTGATGTCTAGATGTCTTCCTTGTAGCGTGGTTGAATCTAGTTGAGTTTACATTGAGATGAATGTGTTGCCATTGACGTCAATCATGTGATGTCACACTCATAACTTAATTCTCCCAAGACTGGTTTCTGCAACTCAAAAAAGGGGCAGAAAGTCAAATTTTTCATGTATTTTGACCTTTTGGAGGCCCAAAACTTGATGAAATTTCTTAGTAATGGATGAGCAAGTGTAACTTTTCATGAAAAATCCAGAAATGCTGAGGTTATATAACTCATGAGGTTATATGAGATTCGTGTGTGAGGTCTTATGTCGCTACTACAACCATTTATTTATCAATGCAAATGTCATATAGTCATGGTCATGTGGATTCTTGATCCATATGGTGCTTCTATTTTTCAAAAGGAAGCATTGTTTGCAGTGGAATCGATTCATTGCAAGTTGGAGTTGTTTTGGAGATGGTGTGTATTCAAGGGGAGCATCTTATTTTCTCTTGTTTACTTTAGCCATCCATTGTTGGCATTTGATCCGCTTGGAGGTGTTCATGATGTGCCTCATGCTATGACTGTTGGGGTTCTTGGCCTTATGTTATGTGCAAAGACGATGTGTTTAGCGATTGGTTGGTGACTATTTCCATGTGGAAGTCATTGCTATGTAGTTGTTATGGAGAATGTTGGTTGATGCCTCATGTGAACATTATTGCGTGATGTTGTTCATTATGATGTTGATCATTTATGCTTGTATGATTTCCTTATGTTGGCATATTTTTGTTGTTGCTAGAGGATGTTTGGTGTGACATGTTGCTCTAGTGTTGATTGGTTATATTTTCTGCTTGTTGTTGATATGAGAGAGGATGGATGTTGGTTGATGTGTATCATTCTTCAGCCATGGATGTAGAGATCAGTTGCTCCAATGTTTTTACTTCAGTTCTTTCTTCCTTATCAAATGGAGTTAACCCTTTTCCATTGATGTCAAAGGGGGAGTAATAGAGGAGAATGATATGGATTTTGTGTGTGGTTGTCATCAATGCCAAAGGGGGAGACAGTTGGCATTATGTTATGCATGGTTCTATATAGTTTATGTTGGCATTGGTTCGTGATGGTAGTTGTTTCATGTTGGCATTAATCTCAACCCTATGTAGTCTAGCTGATGTCTAGATGTCTTCCTTGTAGCGTGGTTGAATCTAGTTGATTTTACATTGAGATGAATGTGTTTCCATTGACGTCAATCATGTGATGTCACACTCATAACTTAATTCTCCCAAGACTGGTTTCTGCAACTCAAAAAAGGGGCAGAAAGTCAAATTTTTCATGTATTTTGACCTTTTGGAGGCCCAAAACTTGATGAAATTTCTTAGTAATGGATGAGC
>APFE031571555.1:43274-56722 GCA_000404065.3 Pinus taeda
AAAGGGTCTCACCGGGGGTGAGACCCGTTGAGAAGCCAAAACCTGTAAATTGCACAAAAAATTCACAAATGACAAAATTTTCTCCAAATTTCTTGAAATTTGGACTGGGATTCCCCAATCAAGTACCATGCTCATTCAAAGAGGCTTTGGCCAAAATTTGGAGTGGATCGGGCGTTTTCCTTCGTTTTTGTGTTTTGGCCAATCATCCTTGGAGCACCTTCGTTCTCGCCGGTATTTTTGACATTTCTTTAAAACTATGACACCTGTGAAAAAAATGAAGGAGGTTTTTCTTCTTTGGAATGTTGTCGACAAAAACCTCTCTCAGTTTCCCAAAATTCATCTTTAATTTCTCTGGAACATTATTTGAGTGCTACTTGTCCCGATGTGTGAAACAAGGAATTTGGTCGAAATGAAGCGAAATGAAGGGGATGGGGGCTTATAAATTCGTGGGGAAAGTTTTGGGAGTAGGGAGGGATGTTAGGAAGCAGGGGAAAGTGGAATCTCAGAGATTGAGTGAGGGGAAGGGGTCCAAAAGGGCAAATCACAGGCCAAACCTAGAAAATTGCCAGGTTGTAGCTAGAAACTAAGGTTTGTGCAAAAATGAGGATTTTGGGGAATCTGAGTGTTGGGAAGTGTATGATATGGTACTTTAAGGATAGGGGAAGGTGTATGAACATCAGGAAACAAGTTTTGCCATTGATTTGACCATCCAAGAGAAATTGCCTTCAAAACCCTAGAGAGGGAAATGAACTTGCCAAGGCACAACTGAAGCATGAACAAGATGTAAAATGACTCATTAGACACTGACATGATAATGACAACCCTATGAATGATGATAGACTCAGCTGAATGATGACATAGACTGACATTTGGGCAACTTTAGAAAGAGTGAAAACAAACCCTAGACCTAATGCCTAGTGACCAAATTTTGCTTGAAAACTCTTTGAAAAGACAAAATTTGACCTTAACACTCTGAAACCACTTTGTAAGAGCATATTTGATCACTGGAGGAAGGCTGGAAAGACTGACACTAACAGGTTGATGCCTCATGTGAACATTATTGCATGATGTTGTTCATTATGATGTTGATCATTTATGCTTGTATGATTTCCTTATGTTGGCATATTTTTGTTGTTGCTAGAGGATGTTTGGTGTGACATGTTGCTCTAGTGTTGATTGGTTATATTTTCTGCTTGTTGTTGATATGAGAGAGGATGGATGTTGGTTGATGTGTATCATTCTTCAGCCATGGATGTAGAGATCAGTTGCTCCAGTGTTTTTACTTCAGTTCTTTCTTCCTTATCAAATGGAGTTAACCCTTTTCCATTGATGTCAAAGGGGGAGTAATAGAGGAGAATGATATGGATTTTGTGTGTGGTTGTCATCAATGCCAAAGGGGGAGATAGTTGGCATTATGGTGTGCATGGTTCTATATAGTTTATGTTGGCATTGGTTCGTGATGGTAGTTGTTTCATGTCGGCATTAATCTCAACCCTATGTAGTCTAGCTGATGTCTAGATGTCTTCCTTGTAGCGTGGTTGAATCTAGTTGAGTTTACATTGAGATGAATGTGTTGCCATTGACGTCAATCATGTGATGTCACACTCATAATGGTAATATGATGGCATTGGTGTTGTTGTTGGTTCCTCATGTGCTAGTGGTGTTCATGGATATGTTTCCTTGTGTTGCCTTATTTTTCATTGAATGGAGGCATTGGATATGCTAATACAGGTGGATGGTGAAAATCTACAGGTATTGGAGGTGATGGCTCAAGTGTCATTCATGTTGTTGAGATGGCACATTATTTGAGTTGGCATACTATTTCTTCATCTAAGCTCATGGAGATGACTTGTTGCAGTAGTACGTTGGTCTGACGATGATATTACAAAGGTATTATAAAGTGTGTTTAGATGTGTTGCAACTTATGTAGGTGGTTGAGGAAAGTAGATGACTTGTTGACACTCATGTCAAACTTGTTTTGTTGACTTCTAGGTTAACTTGGTGATGACACTTGTTCATGATGTTTACCATCTTTCAAAGGTGTCACAGAGCTTGATAGAGATTTTGAGGCTTGTACATATGCTTAGAGAAGAATAGGATTAGCTTTAGGAAGTTTGGAGCTAAAGTAGAGTTAAAAACTTGGTTTTTGAGGGCATATGTAGTTTCCTTCACAGGAACCGCATACATACACAATTTTCCTTCACAACAGTCGTGTATGCATCCTGGGAGTTATTTTTCTTTGGATTCCTTGTGCACATCTAATTTATTTCGAATTGGTAATTCCAATAAGCTTTTTAAATTAATTGGTAAAAGTCAAAATGGGTTGAAAGATTACTCCAGTGGGTCTGAATGCATTTAGTGCACAACAGGGAAAATTTTAAGGATGAAAACTTGTCTTAAAGATTAGAAATCTCGATGAATCTTACTAGCCCCCAAATTCCAAATTATAAAATGTTTGTTGATATATTTGTAAAAACATGTAAATTTCTAATAGTTTTATATATAGCCTTTATACAATTTTGGCAATTTTGAAGGTAAAAGAATTTTATACTATCAAATTTGGGCGAATCATCTTTAGAAAAAAATGGAAGTTGGCGAATCTTTTTTTTTGGAAAAACCATGGAAAATTAGCCCACTTGAAAATATTAACCCCTAAGATTTTCCATGGTGCACAAGTAGTGATGGTTGAGGATTGATTTTGTCAAATTTGTGCACCCTTGATCCCAGTCCAAAAGTGACTTTCGCCCGACATGTTTTATATTCTACATTTTGGAGTTCATTGATGGATTGTTGAGTATGAGACTGAGTTAGAGAAGGTTGCATAGAGGAAATATGCTTTAGACCTAGTTGTGATTATAGATGCTTTAGTGTATGAGTGTTGATGGCAGTGTTGTAGCATAATTCTGAAGCAGAACGTTAGTTTTCAGATCAAATTCGTGGTCGTTGTAGCAGATTTTACTTGAAGGATATGGAGTAGATTTTATGCTCGTAGAATATTGTATTACTGATGGTTACATTTGTGACACTATTTGTTGGAGTTGAGAGCATGTTATTTGTTGTGTTTTTTATTGATTTTTTTTATATATTACTACCGAAGATTGTATTGCAAAGTTGAGTCTAGTTGAGCAGAGAGTCTAGGATCCATTTTGAAAATAGATGAAACGAGGTACACATAGGGTAGAAGAGCAGTGACTACATGAGTGAGGAGTAGTGATATCAAAGATTCAACGAAAGGAACAGTTTCTCAAACCAATCGAAGTTGGATAGTCTAATCAAAGTTGGGTGAGGATCATTGATCATGGTAGATTTGAGTTGATGGTAGTTCATAGATCTATGTGAAAACAAAGTCTTTAGAGTAGATCAATAGAATTGAGTCTCCTAGATGATTATTGTTGGCCTATTGTATCTGAGGTCGATTCTCCAGGATGATCAGAGTGAGCTATCCATGTAAAAGACAAATTGCTTAACATAATAGAGATTCAGAGCAGAGTAGCAACAACAAGGGTGGTTTTTGTCTCGAAAGGGTTTCCACCAGAAATATTATGTCTCATGTGTGATGATGTGATTGTGTGCATTGTTTATTATTTATTTTTTTGCTTATGTTTTTTATTTTATGCTGATATGGTGCACATGTTATGATTGGTTATTAACGATTGGTTAATTCATGTGTGATTCAGTAGAAAATATTTAAATCGTTAAAAATTGATAATAAGTCACACTATTAATTCACCTACCCGCCCCCACCCCCCAACCCCCCTTCTTAGTAGTGCTCAAAGGTTTCCAACAGATGAGAATTTTCATGTGCTATGCATGGCAAAAGTCATTTGCCACTCTAATAAGACTTTTCACTTCAAGGGATCGATGTTCAATCTATGATTCCACATTTCATGTGCCATGGTGGCCAAATTCTAGGTTCATGAAAATCTGGTGAAAATTACACTTGTTTCAAGGAAATTTGACTCATTTTTGTCATTATTGAATGTTCAGTCATATAAGCCCTCGAGAAGGTCATTCAGGGGAACTTTATACAATTGTCAATTGCAGAAAATTGTGAAATTAACTAGTCTACAAGGAGGAAGATTTTGGCTTGATCTAACATGTGTAACGCACTACTCAGAAAGACAAGGGACAGTCTACGGAGATGTGAAGCATCTTGGAGACTATTTAAAAATAGTGGCTACATGTTGATGATATAATTTAAGAGGTAATGGATAGTCCATAGGTAGTTATAATAATATGTGGCAAGATGGTAAGAATTTATTATTATTCTATGTCTTTGGAATCTTGGATGTATTCACCTTGTTAAGCGCTAACTCAATCTATGTATAGTCATTTTGTTAGAATTTTTGACTTTAAAAAATGACAAAGAAAGCAAGGAGATCCAAGACTATCATTGAATTATCAAAGATGAACATCGAGATGCCCAATATGTGAGTGATTGGGGAGGAAGATAGTATTCTTGCGATTGTGTCATTATATCTTGTTGATGTATGTAGTAATGCCACAATGTTTTGTTATGTAAGATCATTGTTGAGTTTGCATAATAAAAAGTGTTGTAGCTAGAAGGGTGTTCTAGATATGATTTTTTTTCTCCTTGAAATATTTGTCGAGTAGTGCATTGTAAGGCTTGATTAGCAAGTTCAAAGAGAATGTAAGACTAAGATGAATACATCACATACCTATAATATTTTCCTAAAGAACTGGTGAGTACAACGATTGATGCGCATGTATCTAGATAGATGGCAGTAGGTCCATAAGATAGTCAATGGATCAATCTACATGGTTAGATTGATGTTAGGTTCCAGTGTACAATAGGTTCCCAATCGATCTGAAGTATTAGTGGTACTTTGGTTTCCAATTGTTATGTGATGATAATTCATCAGATGAAGGGATATGCATGGACACATTTATGGTAGTAGTGAGTTGCATAGTTCTTGCTTAAGAATCCAAGATTGGTTGTAGGAAGAATTTTTGTAAAGGAATGATGAGTTTGTAGCAAGGAGGACATGGAGGTCCTAAATACAATAGAAAGATATTTGGAGAGCATGTGATAGTTCTTGTGTCAAAGACAGTAGATACGATGTTATTGGAAGCACTATGGCAATAGCGGATATTGGTTGGAGCAGTAGTAGCAAAGATTGGGTGATAGACAACAAAGGTAAAATTGTACAAGTGTGTTGAATAAAATAGACTTGTGAACACATTGTTATGTGAATCACACATATTGTAGCAAGTCTATATGTTATGTTTTAAGTTGATGTAGTGCTCTTAGATCATATATGTTCCTGGTATCTCCATGAGTGGATTTTTCCATTGAATGTACTTGAGTTAGTCATGATGTAAGTCTAATGAGGTATGTTATCCCCCATGTAGTATGTGGTAATTTGAAAACCACTTTGTAATTGTAGGTTTGTGGTAAGTCAAAAACCACTTGGTGTGATATGATGAAGTTTGTGAAATACATGGAACATCTAGATAAGGATTCATGTAAAGTGTTGTAGTTCCTTGGGAGTGTGATGAAGGAGCATCGGGAGCATAGTTGAAGCTAAGCCAACAAAACCTAGAGCATGATTGAGGGTAAACTAACAAAACCCAGAGCCAAGAAAAACCAAGATAATGATGATGGTGATGTAAGGGGAATTAAAGGTACATGTATATGTATAGTAATGAATATATATGATGGTTGAATGAACCATGTACACGAAGGACATCCTAAGAGACCGACAGTTACAACGACTAGTGACCCATGCATTCCAGTGGATGGTTGTTTCTTTATATGGACGCCAACATTTTTTATGATATTTAATGTTTATAAACAACAAGTTGGGCCATAGCTAGACTTTGCTAATCAAGATTAATACTAGTCGTTAAGAGGAAGTGTTAGAGTTATAACTCCTACTTGTCTTACGTGTGATACTTTGTAAGTAAAGGAGTTTGTTCCTAGTCTTTAGAAAGTTGTTAGATATAATTAGGTTGAGAGATATTCTCCATTAACTCGATTCTTATATTGGTGTGAGGTTGAGAGATTTATTTAATAAATTAATTAAGTGATCAAAATAATTTTTCTATCTTAAAATAATACTCATATATTTATATTATAACATTATTTAAAAAATACAAATATGCTTATAAAATATTAATTACAACATTCTCAAATTAAGTGACTATTAAAATGAAAAAATATTTTCCCATAATCCATTTATAAATGGATTATGGGACCTCAAATGAATGATGTGCTTTATTTCACACTATGATAATGCAAAACAATATAGTCATTAATTACAACATTCTCAAATTAAGTGACTATTAAAATGAAAAAATGTTTTCCCATAATCCATTTATAAAGAATAAGAAAATGGAGCCTCAAATGAATGATGTGCTTTATTTCACACTATGGTAATGCAAAACAATTCTCAAATTAAGTGACTATTAAAATGAAGAAATGTTTTCGCATAATCCATTTATAAAGAATAAGAAAATGGAGTCTCAAATGAATGATGTGCTTTATTTCACACTATGGTAATGCAAAACAATGTAGTCTATGTTAGTACAAAGTTGCAATCCATAGGCAAACGCTAGCCCTAACTACACTATGCCAAGGACACTTGTGCAACCACTCTTCTCTACTAAATAATAACACAAACAAGACATGTCAAAGACTGTTGTCTTCCTACCAACATTCAATATAACAACCAGACATGCCAAAGACTGTTGTCTCAATACCAACATTCAATGTGAAAGATATTTTTAATTACATTGGACAAAATATTGGCCAAAAATTTGGGATAGTTCTTACAATATTCTTGGAATAAGACAACAAACCCATTGAGTTGTCCTGCACTTTGTAAATATTCAACGTTTTCAAATCCCTCTGCAATGAGGATTCTTGGCAGTTTTCCACTCTTCCATATTGAAGAGTCTACATCTTTTTATGTGTCAATACAGTACATGCAATTGGCATGACGTTGTTCTTTTTATAGCAGACCATAATGAGTCACCTGAAACTACTTTGCATTGCCTAAACATAATAGACAGAAAAGTTGTTTTTCTTTTTTGGCAGATCATGATGAATCACGATTTTATATAGCTTAAACATAATAGCCAACAAAGCTATCTGTTTATGAAAGAATATATATTATAAAAAGGTGTTAGGGTTTTGAAATGATGTTATTGAATTTTTATTTTTTATTTTTTTAAT
Source organism: Pinus taeda (assembly GCA_000404065.3). Taxonomy (NCBI): domain Eukaryota; kingdom Viridiplantae; phylum Streptophyta; class Pinopsida; order Pinales; family Pinaceae; genus Pinus; species Pinus taeda. The sequence goes on from APFE031571555.1 coordinate 50,473, forward strand.
TTAAATTTGAATTTGGTCAGTTTAAAATTTTGATTTTGTTGTAGTTTAATTTTTATTTAAATTATATTTTTATTTTTATTTAAATTATATTTTCAAATATATAAATGGAATCGGTATTTTAAATATATTCTAATTCCATTATAAATTATTTTTATAATTTTAATCAATTTTTAAAATAAAATTAACTAGAAAATATATCTAGAGAGTTAAATAAATAAATAAACAATTAAATTAATCTCATTGAGAAATAAACTAATAACTTGTAAATAATATCGCTATAACATTCTTAATACTTTTTAAGTGTAGCATAAGTTATAAAAAAAATAACTATAAAAAATTATGAAAATAAAAGCTAAACTAGCAATTAGCATAGACCTATTATCCAAATAAAGTGAAATAACAACATGGAACATAAAAACAGCCATTGTAATCACTAATTGAAGCATGAATGGAGTGTTGTGAAATAGCAATAGGAGTTCTTCCATTCTAAGAAGGAGCTCATTTATGGTGTCATTCATGTCAAGTAAAGTGATTTTATATCAATAGTATGAAGATATTGGTTTTGAATTCCCCTCTATTTTCCTGTATCAATGACCCAAATATTAACAATGACTAGAACTTCAAAATCATAGGGGTGTCCCTCTAGCATACCTAATAAGCTTCCAAAATTTTAATTTAATTATCAATATGTATTAGGTGGGTGGTGGGATTTAAGCTTTACTAAATATTTTTAGTAGTAAAAATTTTCTACGTCCACAAGTGTAATTGAATTCTTATTGTTTATTGTTTCTTTTACTATGTTTGTTTCGTGACATATTTTTTAAATGTGTATGTGATTGACCTCTTATTTCTTATTGTTGTTTTACTATGTCTTTGTTGTTACATATTTTTTTAATGTATATATTTTTAACTCATATATTAATTCATTTTATCTTCTTCTTTTTTTTGTAAGAAAGGAAAATTTCATTAAAATTTTAAAATTTTACCATACAAGTAAGGATAAGCATGAACAAGTTGTGTATGAGTCGAGAATGTTTTGGAAACAAAAGCTTGTCTAACCTAGAGAAAACTTGGGAGAGACTATCCGCCCTTAAGGGAGAAACCAAATGATCTCCTTGAGTTTCTTGAGACTAGTTTTCGACATAATTAGACCATAGCAAAAGCAAGAGTAGCAAAGATTGGGAAAGTCTTCACATCAAAAGACAACATGAAAAATTACATAATAGCATAAGCTTGGAAATCCTTTCCTGGAGATGATGGCAAGCCAAGTCATTTCGAGAAGTACTTGAAGGGATCATCCTATTCTTCTCGGAGTCATGGAGGTTGCTCTCGTTGAACAAGTGTCCCTCCAATGTTGATGTTGGCCTCGTGCCATAATTTTTCTCCCTTCAAACTATCTTTCATAGTTGTCTTGCTAGCAGCAACTTGCTACCCTCACCACATTGCTTGATGTACCTAGAATGGTTTTTTTGTTTTTCCTTCTATTGCAGAATCCCTAGTTTCTCGGGACTATGTGGTTTTGCACCCTGAAAGATCGAGCTTTAAGTGTCTAAATGAATTGAATTCCCAGAGCTTATGACAAGACACATAGATCTAACTGTGCCTGGGCTAGATGGAAATGAAAGTTTGTAATTCTTCCCTCGACGACTTACAAAATCTCCTCCTGGTCCCTTAATTTTCGACCAAGCAGATTCCTAACTACCCATTGTCCACCACTAGTAATTTTTATCTCATGTGCTTCCATGGTTGTGAGCATGCATCTAGTGGAAGATCTTCGTCAAATTACTTAGCCCTTTGGTCATGTCATGGAGGAGGAGGTTGATAGCCTCTTTCTCTCTCTCCTCTCCTGACACATCCGAATTCGCAAACCATGGCTGATAGGTGAGAAATGCCACCGTCATTAACCCCAATCTCCTTAACTTGCACTACCCTACAAATGCAAGAGAAATATGCCACCTGTGAAGCATTTTGAATGTGGGAATGAATGTTCCTCTAAGGTGTTAGGCCTAATTCCATGTCCCAAGAACAGTTTGAATGCAGTGTCCTTGCCCATCCACCACCCCATCCTGCGCACTAAATGAGGCCTACAGGGATGCCAGAGAGGGTTTGCCACTAATCCCTAGCCATTAATGCAGTAAGACTCATTGGTATCGAGGTTTCATTGTCATCAAATATCAAAGAGGTGCCCAAATGTCACGTTAATTCTTTTTATCCTTAATAATAATAATAATATTTTAAAATAAAATTATAATTTAGTTAATTTTTATGATTTTTTTCATTTTGATAATATGAGATGTATTATGAAGTTTACCAGTGATTTAATTTATCTAACTAGGCTAATAATATATCATTTTTATTCAAATAATATTTATACATTGTGGGTGTCATTTTCATTTAGTTTAACAATGTTCTCATTGTAAAGTCATTTTTTTTATTAACAACTAGGGTTAGCTCAATTGTTTAAGTCATCATTGTTAAAGCACCTTTGTTATTGAGAAGTCACATGTTACAGTTCGTTCCACACTCTAAGGGTCAAGCTTTGTGGTTGAGCTTGCAACAAGTGATCTCTTCAGGTAGACGTGTGTCTAGTACAAATATTCTCACTTTTTCCATTAAGTGAATGTTTTTTAAGGATTTGAATTGTTCTTTGTACAATTTAGGATCTCTCCTTCTTAAATGTTTTTAAAACATGAAATTTTTAAATGGTAAATAATTCTTTGACATGATTATTTTATTGCACTGTGAAGCTTATTCTACATCCCAGTATAAAGGCAATATGTGAATGTTCAAAAAGTGTCAAATAAATAAAAATATATCTTGCTCTATTAACCAAAACAAAAATATAAATAATCATATAAATAATATGAGCTTAAACAAAATTCTAAATGATATAGACATGTAGTTATACACATTTACGGCCACTGTAATTGAACGCCCATTATAAATGTTAGCTATAATGTTGAGGTACTTATAGGCATGTACAACGTATAAAAAGAAAATTAAATATGACCAGTTCCAATCAAGTAGTGGTGTCGAGGTATTATACGCATTATCCATAAAGTAGATCAATTATATTAGGTTGGAAATAATGTATTAATGAAGAATATATATTAATTATCTAGGGCAGACAAAACATAAACCAGAACTGAGAATCCCCATACCCAATCCCTACAGCTCTAGACACCTGGTTTTCTTTAATCTCACAAGCCCGCACTACACGTTCATATATAGGGAATTATAGAGAAAATGGAAAAGGCAGCACCCTACCTATATCCAATGGCTCAAAGAGTGAGAGTAGAGTTTGAGTGAAAGTAAAAAATTATTATTAGTAGAGGGTATTTATAAATCAGCATATATTTGCAGAGGTGCAGCCAACACATCATGCTCATTTAGAGGGAGTTATATAGAAATGGAAAAGTCAGTACCATAATCAAATCCAACTACTCTGACAGTAGACTTTGTACTTAAATTTATTATTTATTTATTATGATATATTTATAAGCAAAAATAGATTTGTTTAAATTTATGACAAATCTTTAAAGGTGGAACCTGCACAGTGCATTCATTTATTGGAATTATAGAGATGGAAAAGGCATCACCTTATCCTGATCCAATTACTCAAATAGTCCAATTATTCAAATAGTGTGATAGTAGAGTTTATATATAAAATTATTATTATTATTTAGTTTCTTAAGATATTTCTTAATATTTTTAGGGAATTATAGATAAAATGGAAAAGTAGCACTTTAGCTATATTCAAGTTTTCAAATAGTGAAAGTAAGTTTGTAAATAAATTTATTATTATTTAGTTAGCCATATTTAACAGTTTAAATAGTAAAAGTAGAGTCTATAAATAAACTTATTATTATTTTATCTTATAAGGTATTTATAAATCAGCATAGATTTGTTTTTAACTCATGTCAAATCTTTAGAGATATTACTAGCCCATCATCTTTATTTAGAAGGAATTATAAAGAAATAAAAGTAAGAGCTATAATTAAATCTAATATAATTTGTACATAAACTTATAATTTAGTTTTCTAAGATATTTATAAATTAAATAGATTTATTTAAACTTATAACAAATCTTTAAAGATGTAACCCCACAACACATTCATCTATATAAACTTATTATTTATTATTTAATTTTATAGGATATTCATAAATTAAAATAGATTTGTTTATAGCCAAATCCAAGAGCTCAAATAGTGTGATAGTAGGGTTTGTACATAAACTTATTATTATTTAGTTTTGTAGAGTATTTATTAACTTTAAAGATTTTTTTTATAAAAAATTCAAACTCAAAATTAATAATATCATAAAAAAAGGGCTGGAAAAAAATTAAGTAATATATTAAGAAATTAAGAAATGTGTTAATAAACTACTAAATCAACTCTCAGTTTAGAAATGATCTAGAATCCTATTTCTTTGGCATATTCATATTGGACATTATGTGGGATATTGTGAAATATTTTTAAGTGCTCTCTATGTGAGAAGATTTGAGATGTGGATCATGGAAATGGACTAGATTTGAGATGTGCATCATGGAAATGGATTTATATCAAAATATGTGTTACCTTTTATATGGTTATTCGTTTTTTTATTTGGAGATGAACCGGCATTCTTCCTCCTGACTTTTTTCATTCACTTCTCGTCCATCCTTGCCTGCACTGCTTTCACACTATTTCTCTTTTGATATGATAAAAATCGGCAAAATAGCGAGAAAAATGTTTTAGTTTTATGGTCTAAATTACTCACTCATAATGATAATATATACTAATTTTAAAGTCACTATTAAATTAGAGATCAGATGTAAGGCAATGTAGATTTCATTTCAAAAATTTGATTGTTATTGCTTATTAAAATTAAAATTTATAATTTTTTAGAAAAACAAAATACAAATTTTTAATCATAAAAAAATACATATAAATTGCACTTGAGTGCATGGTCACGCGGCCGGGGATGTTGGCTTTCTCGCACCCGGCCCACGTTCGAACCCCATTTGCAGCGTTGCACGGCAGCCGATTATGTATTAATTGAGCATGTATAATGGATTTGATTGTGATGTGATGGAGACACTTGTACATAATGTATATTGTATATTAGACCTAATACAGCTTCTTAAAGAGACCTTGTCCTCCCCATTAAAAAAAATAAATAAATAAATAAAAATTTCTTATTTTCACATAATTTCAAATTCTTATTCTTATTTTCACACATTGCAAAGTTTGCATAACTTTAAAGGCTTGACATTAAAAAGGCCGTGTTACCTGCCTAAGTAAAGCATGAAAAAGTCATACTCGCATTCATAATTATGGTTATGAAGGCATGTAACAAATTGCTCACTCATACACTTCAAACCAGGAAGACAAAACATCCGTTAAAATTATTATTTGGCATGGAAAAAGAAAAAGCTGTGGACATAGATAAATCTGTTGAATACCAATCTTGTTATATTTATCCCGCCACCATGTTTTAAGTCCTACAACATGCCTCCTTTGTTTTAAAAATGCAATAAAAATTATGGTATTCTCATAAATTTTGTATAAAACTAGTGAACAAGATTATAATAATTTGGCCAGGCAAAAGAATATGCTTGGTCCATGAGTAGGCATTTTGAATACAAAGCTCAGGATTTTTTGTTAAGTATTTCTAGTTAGCTTTTATAACATTTTTATTTTGATTGAGTAGATAGGAAAAAATTTATATATTATTTCATATATCTTGGAAAATTTAAAAGGAATAAGATTTTTGTTTTTTCATGATTGTTGTATTGAAGTGGTTATTTATTTAAAAATAGAAAGCTTGAACTACAACATTGCAATAATTTAAATTTTTGAAATTTTTCAAAATAATTTTTTAATAAGTTGTAATTCAAAATTAGCTTCAAATTTATGTTTATAAAACCTTCCACTATATTGTGAGCCTAATCCATCAACAAATATCATGATGTTTACAAAAAATTTAAAACATGTTTTACTTCAACCTAATATAGATAATCAAACTTTTATGTTTACAAATTTTCTAAAACCTATCCTCCTACAACATAATGGAATGAATCCATAGATATTAGACAAGCCTTGATGCTTACACATTCTCTAAACCTTGTTTTTCTACAAGTGATTCAATGCCGTAGAAGCATAGATATTATACAAACCTTGATGCTTACACATTCTTTGAACCTTGTTTTGTTACAAGTGATATGGAAGCATTCATTTTATGTAATATTATTTATCTATATTTTTTTCTC
>APFE031571555.1:56861-79428 GCA_000404065.3 Pinus taeda
ATATATTATTTTCTAGATATTATTTATTGATAAAGTTTTGAAATATTTACAATACATTGTGTAAAAAAAAGATAGAAAGATATCTATAAATAAAATCATATCATTTTTCATGGAAACATATCTATAAATAAGATCATATAAACTCTGTAAAAAGAGATAAATTGTAAATAAGAGCATATCTTTTTCCATGAAACTATATCTATAACTAAAATAGTATCATTTTCATTTAGACAAACAAGCATTGAATAGACATTTTTTATTAAACAAATTCTTTTTGGCCAAATATCACAGCAGCATGATAATTATAAAATTTATAATTTATCCATCATAACTTTTATGTTTATATTATTAACGGTTATGTATATATATGTGTGTTGGCTTTTACCTCAGTAACTCATTTTATGTTTTTGTTATTAACTGTTCTCAAGTTAGTTGACTGTTGAAACGAAGAAATGTTGAAACGATGTGAATGATATTTTCCTCGCTGCCATTCTGCAAACAGTGTGAACAAGTCATTGTGAGAGTGGAGCCTCCACCGGATGATGTGCTTTAATGCATGAAATGTCAATGCAAAACAATGTGGCCGTGTCAATACGCGTTGCAATGTTCAATCCATAGGCAAGTGCTACCTCTAACTGCCCTGTGCAACAACTCTGTTCACAACACAGACAAGACATGTCAAAGACTGCTGCCTCAATACGAACATTCAATGTGAACCCATATTTTCACAATTACAATGAACAACATATCAGTGAAAAATTAATTCACATGGTACTTCCAAAATCATTGAACTTCAGATAAGACAATTATCAAGACAATTGAGTTGTCTTGCACTTTGCCAACCGATTCTCGGCAGTTTTCCACTCTTTTCCCAATGCAATTCCATGTACACACTTCTTGAAAAGTCTTATTTTCACCTGTCAATACAGTACATGCAATTGGCATGATGTCTTTTTATAGCGGACCAGGATGAATCACTTCTTTTTCCTGAAACTACTTTGCATGTCAATGTGTTTTTGTTAGCTGCTCCAGTATTGGAAATTTGTAAAAGTTTAGTGTGATTTGATTGTTCCACCAAATGCTACTCAACAATAAAAGAAAATAAGTTTAATGTAGAATTTCTGTAACTTAATGGTGTGAATGGTAATGTTGATTGCACTTTTGTATTAAGCTTTTGACGATGATAAAGTAATTGTGGACTGCTTTTTGCTGAACCAACAAATGGGGTTGGATTCCAAACTAGAAATGTATCGGGAAGTGGGAAGTGACTTGCCATCAATGTTATCATCACCTAAATTTGAATTAGCGTGGCTAATGAAATCCAAAGTATATCATAGCGCATAATGAATTCCATAACTATGTTGGATATGTGTTATATTTATTGCACTACTAACTCCACACACAATACTTTGTGTTCGACTTGGTGGGGGTAGCAGTACCTCATATTTGGAGGGTTGCAAGGAGGTGATATTCCCTGCTCCTCACGTAGGGTTTTGTCCCTAAAAAAAATTGGCTGGCCTGTCCATGGTAGTGCCTCTTAAAAAAATGGCTAGCCTCCCCATGGTAGTACCCTTTAAAAAAAAATTGGTTGGCCCCTACCCATGGTTTTAAGCATGGCAGTTTTGATCATTTTTGGTGGCTTCTATGTGATATGAAGCTCCAAAGTTTATGATCCATGCATTAGGAGATGAATGACTAGCAAGTAATGCATGCAAATTCCCTCATATTCCAGGTGCTCTTTTTACCTGCTTCTTCTTGGCACTCTCTAGAACACAACTACCAAAATTATTTATTGAAAAATGGGTGCCATGAGATGAATAGTCTTCTTCATGCATGATGATCCTGGATGGTAATTTCAAGTTGACCTTGCCCCTTACATGCTCAACAAGTGCATGGGCTTTGGAACTTTTCAATGTTCCCATTTCAAGTTGACCTTGCCCCTTACAAGCGCATCTAAGTGCATGGGCTTTGGAACATTTCAATGTTCCCATATTTATGAGCTTATGCAGCGCATGTATTAAGGACTCAATAAAAGCATCAAGTGTGGGCATCTTCTAAGATGCTCCTGTTGTTGCAAGTATGACTGTGTGAAAAGTGGAAACAAATACAACATACTATGTACCCAATTTTGACAATATGGCAAGAATTAATTGGCTTTTTTAGTTGGATTTGTTGATTTTACATCATTTCAATTGGAGTAACAAGGCTTTGAACCTTGTGAAGAAATATTGAATGTTTTTTAAACTACTTAGATCCAATGAGTTGAGCTTTTTTAAACTACTTAGATCCAATGAGTTGAGCTCATTTTCAAGGATGTGACCCCACATCTCATTCTGCTTCCCAAAGAAAATCTCTAAAGTGGTCCAAACTTCATTTTGAGTGGGGCATGCTTTGACATGAAATGGTATTTTTTGAGAAATTGATAAGCATATGGGACCAAAGGCCTCATCCATGTGGTTTAAATATTTGGATTTTTCAACCGCTAAATTTGGTTCAATCTTGGTTCGCATGGCTATCTAATACAATTATCTACTTCTGAGCTTAAGCACAATCTTTGGTTTCCATTTGAAATAGTTAAATGGCCTGAGAATTGCAGAAGGTAGAAAAACCATTCTTTCTTATAGCCTCAATTTGTAGTACCTACTAAGAGATTGTTTACACTCCAATGTCCTTTGGTACCATGTGAAATTATAGTTGAACTTGCACATAATGGATCTAGCTAAAAAACAATGAACAAAATTTGCAAGTAGAAAAGAACAAAGAAAATTAAGAGAAAGTATAAATGAATTATATTCACACTCACACAAAATACAAATTACTTAAGATGGACTCTATATCCCTAAACTAATGCCCCATAGTAATGAATCTAGAGAGATGTGGACATGCATTGATACCTAATCCTAAATAACTGCCCATACAAACATCAGTGAATTATCTCATACAAATGAAGATAAGTAAAACTCATACATACACTTGTAAAACACTTTATTGGTGATAATAATAAAGCCATCCGTAATTTCGCTCTACTAATCTAAATAAAATAAAATTAAATATATATAATCTAACCAAAATACAATTATTAGTATATGATATCTCCAATAAAATAATATACTTTATTGCCCAAAATGTCAACCCAAAACAATGAAAATAAAGGTTGTAATGTTCAATACATAGGCATGTCAATACATGTTGCAATGTTCAATCCATTACATGTTGCAATGTTCAATCCATAGGCAAGTGCTAACACTAAGTACCCTATGCCAAGGACCCCTGTGGTACAACCCTTTTACCAACATGCTCAAATATCTTGGGAACAACAACAGCCAGACATGTCAAAGGTTCAATCCACAGGCAAGTGCTAACACTAACTGCCCTATGCCACGTTGCAATGTTCACTCCATAAGCAAGTACTAACACTAACAACCCTATGCCAAGGACACCGTGCTACAACCCTTTTCACAAATTTCTCAAATATCTTGGGAACAACAAAACAGCAAGACATGTCTTTCTACGAACATTCAATGTGAACGAGAAGACATGTCAAAGACTGTTATCTCAATAGGAACAATCAGGCTCCAGTTGGTGGTTGCAACGATGAAAAATGCACCTTTGTCAAACGATCTTTGGCAGTTTTCCACGCTTTTATAAATTCTTGAAAAGTATTATTTTTCACCTGTATGGACATGCAATTGCATGCTGATTTTCGACGGCAATTGTTAAATCTGCGACCATAGAAACATTAATGCACTTGACATGGGCGGTGTTTAACACCATATAACACTTTACACGGTGATGAGAGAGAAAAAACTGCGTGGGAGTGTTATATGGTGTTAAACACCACCCATGTCAACGAGCATTAATGTTTCTATGATCGCACAAATAAAAGTCGCCATCTTTGACCATGCTTTGACCGTGCTGAATCAAGTTTTTTATTTTTTTTTTGCCTGTCGGTACTTCGCATCGCTTAAACAAAATAACCAACAAAGTTGTTTTCCGTAAGGAGAACATATACAATTACAGGTAATGCGGTTACTGTTCTAAAATAGAGTAAGAGCCCGTAATCAGTAGAACGAAGTGTACTCGGTGATGAAAAAGATAATCTACCTTATAATAACTTACTATTTCCATTCAAACTGTATTTATATATTGTAGGCACCATTTTCATTCAAACTGGTTCCATTCGAACTGGATTTATATATTGTAGGCACCATTTCCATTCAAACTGTAATTATCTACCGTGGGCACTTTAAGTACCAAAAAGTCAGCTGACTAATTATTTTTTTTGCATGTTCTGAAATAGTATTTTTTTATTGTAGTTTAGTAGTAGGTGAATTCCTGGAAATGATTTCTATTTAATGAAAAGAGCTTAAAGTCAGCTGACTAATTATTTTTTTTGCATGTTCTGAAATAGTTTTTTTTTAATTGTAGTTTAGTAGTAGGTGAATTTCTGGAAATGATTTCTATTTAATGAAAAGAGATTATATTGAAATAGTATTTCTGTTTGTAGCTTAATAGTAGGTGAATTTTTGCAAATATTTTCTATTATAATGAAAAGAGATTATATTGATATCTATTACAATAAAAGGCTGGGCTTGCCAAACAAAACTAGTCCAAAAGTAAAGACAAAATTAGACTGCAATCTTATGTTTCTTTCTTAAAGGTATAGTTGTATTAATTTGGGGAAGGAAGACTAGACAAAATAGAATTACAATATCCATATTTGTCAGCCAAAAACCAAGTAAACCCTTCCTATAGCTATTGAACAAAAAATTGAAGTCACCATATATACCATAGAGAGTTTCATGTGACTAAACTCCAAAAAAGAGATAAGGGATTATAAAATTAATGCAACCATGGAAACTCCAGAAAACTATGCCAAGAGTGCAACCAGAGCAAGAGTCAGGAGTGCCATTGCGACCGAGGAGAACAAACAGAAAGAATGCAAAAGGAGGTAGCCCACCATAACTACGTCATCACATCATTTGCAGGATGAGGCCGATGCAAGGAGACTATTCAAAAATGGCTCCGGGCAATTACATCGAAGCACAAAATTGGTTAAAGATTACAGGACGCTTTGGAGAATGAGAGTTTCTATTATTAGGAAATCATTTTCATTAGAACCAATGAAGAAGGCATTGGAAGTCGTTAAGGAGAGGGAGCGATCGGGGATGCCACAACTAAAGGCACATCATTTATTACCATCGGAGCCTCATGGTCCTCCACATGTTCTTGCACTAATTCAGTATCTGAAGTAGAGACTACATATTTCTCCACTATAGCCACCCTGTTGTCAATATCATCGAGGTCGAAGTGAAGGTTCCTTAGGATCCTTTTAATGTCTGCTTGTCCTACAAACAATCGACAATTATCGATTTATTTGTTCCTCATAACCATGCGTAAAAGGATGTCAAGCTCTTGGTGTAGATTGATGGAGTGAAGAAAATGGAGGCAACATTTCTTAAACTGCCCCGAGTCTAGGACCCAAGTGCATCGATGTCCAGAGACATTAGAGTGTGAGAAATAAGATCTCCCTCCAAAATCTTTCGACTCTTACAGAAGGATTTCTCTTCTGACTTCCAAAGGGATAGAGTCAAAGAAGTTCACCATTGAATCCCATATGAAGAGCCTATGTGTTTACGAAGAGGAGTTTGACCATTCACCCCTCCAACTAAGTTGATGATGTTGTGGAGCCATGAAACTAGAGTTTCCCCCTGGAACCACAATAATTGAGTGATCAAAAGCAGAAAAAGAGCATTGATGCGAATATGTGTGCGAAAAGGTGAGCGAACCTGAGCAAAAGGAGAAATTGTATCATGCCAGATAGTATAGGAAATGAAGAGTGTGAGTAGCAGCACTTCTATATAGAGTGAGTGGATAACCAAGAGAACAGAAACCTCAAACCGAAACCCTGGGTAGAAAGTGGCACGAGAATAGAACACTTAACCATGGGGTAAATGAGTAGAAGAGCGAAACAACATGAGATCCCACCCAACTCACCCTTTTAGACCCTGAGGGAGAAGGACGTTGAATACCAAACCCCGCACACCAAGATAAGGTCATTGAAGGATACACCGGTGGGAGTGACGAGAGTGGCAATATTTCCACCAATTCGAAGCATGGCCCCGTGCTGGTGTTATGGAGGAACAAGACGAAGAACATTGACCTAACAACATAATGACAGTACTAACAAGAGCTTTCTAAATAAACGTTAATGTAACTAAACATCATCTACCATAACAAGAGACTTAGAATCATAAAAATGATGACAAGGGATTGAAGAAGGATAGGTATACCAGAAGTACCTAAAGTCGCCTGAGCTTGTGAGACGATCTTCACCACCCCGATTGTCGTAACTAATTTACCACCAAAGATAATAGTTAATCGACTTGTTTATTTCCAACCATTATTTTTATCGTACTCGAGCCTTTAAAATAAACAATTAATATATCTTGTTTCCAATATAACACATTGAATTAATTAATTTCTATTATATACTTGATTAAATCATAAACATGTAACAATTATATCTTGAAATTTTAATATTTTAAAATAATACCAATATGAATTAAAATAAATAAATAATAATATTTTTTATTTTTTTTAAATTTAAAAACTCCAACTCATAAAACTCAAACTCATGTTCCATTATAAATTAAAATCGAATCCATATCAATGACAACATTATATTCCTTCATTCCATAAGAGCAAGTTAAACATTGTAAAGTAATATTCAATCTATATCAATGTATGACAACATTATATTCATTCGTAACATAAGAGCAAGCCAAACATTGTGAAGTAATATTCTTCATAATTGTACCATTGCCTCATTCCTTTTCCCTCGTCAAATGCCTTTTTAATCTATCATAAGTGGTCTCTTATTATCCCTGAAATGGGTTTTGGTCCAACCTATATTAATTTGGGTTTGAACAAAATAATTTACAAAAATCTTTATGGCAAGGTGATATTGAAATGGGTTTTTGTCAAATCTATATTAATAATAATAATAATAATATCCATTTTTAATGTCACAGCCAAGCCAGACACCAAATTGGTGTATGAGACCCCCTTGTTTGTGAGACAAGGGTGGTCCAACCTATATTAATTTGGGTTTGAACAAAATAATTTACAAAAATCTTTATGGCAAGGTGATATTGAAATGGGTTTTTGTCAAATCTATATTAATAATAATAATAATAATATCCATTTTTAATGTCACAGCCAAGCCAGACACCAAATTGGTGTATGAGACCCCCTTGTTTGTGGGACAAGGGATTTGACTGCTAAGTCTACGAAGGCATACATTACCCCCTCTGGTTTTGATCTTGTGACCTCTTAGGAGGAAACACATGCTCTTAACCATTAGGCCCACTCAATTGATATGATTTTTTTATATATTAGAGTTGGTATACAATCATCTAATCTAATATTATGTTATCCAAATTAGAAGAATTTATACCAAATAAACTAATTAATTTGTATTTATTTTTTAATGAGATTGCCAAAAATAATTTATATATTACCTGTTATTCCGATTTACGTGTGGCCATCCTTAATGAGAATGATGTGTCTATCACAATTCCCAAAGGATATAAAATTATCAGTTTGTTATATGTGTATTAAATTTCCAAGAGCGAGGTTATTTTTCAAATAGAAGGATTATTATTTGCTTCACCTTTTTTTTTCCATAGACACACAATTCCAAATGGATATAAAATTATGAGTTGGTTATATGTGTATTAAATTTCCAAGATCCAGGTTATATTTCAAATCGAAGGATTATTATTTGCTTCACCTTTTTATTTTCTATGGAAAGAAAGGGAGATTTCTTTTACCAAACAAATATTTCTATTATTCTTGGGTAGTCATGATTATTTTTATGAATAATGTTTAACTACTTTACATCTTTTCCAAATCATTTTAGCTAGTATATTTAAAAACTTTATATTTATAATAAAAAATTAAAAAAATTTATCTTATAAAAAAATATTAAAAGTTAATATTATAAATACCATGCATATATATGGGTTTAATTTATATAATTATACATAAATTAAATTAAAAGTATGTTTAGTAATTGAATGAAAAAATAAAGATATTGTTTATTAATGTTATTCATTTTTAGCAATTTAACTATAGGGAATGTTTAAATTGCTTTTTTATGGTGGAAATGAATTCAACACCACCAAAAACTCCTTGGACATCCAAAATCCTGAAGCTTAACACTTGTAACCTAGATAGCCTAGACATCCCAAAAGATCTATTGGATTTTTGCCAAAATCTAAATAACTATTAGACTAATTTCATGGCATGGATTGTTTGTTTGAATCTTTAAAATAAATAAAAAAGTCAATATATTTCATGAGAGGGTTTGTTTCTTTGAATCTTTAAAATAAACAAAGTCAATATTAAGTTGTTTATTAATAAATTACTCATAAAAAATAGATAGAAACAAGATGTAAATAAGTATGCATACTAGGAGTTATTGGCTACCATTATTTATGTTATTGGCTACCATTATTTATGTGTCTTTTAGAATTATAATAAGTAGGAGTACAAATATAATTGCATAAACTTACTCGTAATTATTACCACAAAAAATTATCGTTGAAATTAATGTTTCCACTTCATATATCAATTTGTAATTTTTCTAAAAGTATAATTTGGACATAGGCCAACTTCGATCAAGATGATAAGATAGGGAGTATTTCCCTTGATCTTGAGGTTGTAGGTTATGAATTGCTTTTGAATCATCTCAATCTTTCTCTACGACACTTTGGATACAACCCCAAACTTGACATCTGTATAAGACAACAGGTGTGATGAGAGTCTCAAAGAGGAACCTTTTTTACTCTAAATGTAAAGATCTACTAACTTACAATTGTTTTCAATCTCATAATAAACTTTCCAACCTCCAATAATCCTTTTATGAATTCTATAATTCCACTTGAGCTGATGAGGCAAGTCAATACCCAAATATTTATAAGAAGAAACATGGTCCAAGCAATGGTTATCATAGATGAAACTACTATGAGTGATCTTTTTGGATTTAATGATCATAACTTTAGTCTTCTGGGTATTAACTATCATACCCATCTTAGAGAAGTAGACATGAAGAGCCTTAAGCTGCTTGTCTATGTAATCATGGATTTTTTCAAGAAGAACGATATCATCAACATAAAGGAGAAGAGAAATAATTATACTAGCAACGTCATTGCCCTTGCAACATTCGAGACGCTCCTCTAGCTTAATGATGTAAATGCAAAAAAGGGTTGGGGATAGGGGACACACTTGCTTATTAATATCTTTAGACCACCTTTCATTTGTCTTAAGTTTGGCAATGATTGTCTTCTAGAGGTGGATGACAATAATCCTTAGTTCAGGAGGAACCATGATCTCTTCAAGTCCCTCCCGGAGCTTATCTCAAAGAAATGTGTTGAAAGCTTTTTTGAAGTCCAAAAAACAACAAAATAGATCTACTTTACTATTGAAACATTCCTTTGCAATGATCTTTATAGTGACAAGATGGTCGATAGTAGAGTGATGTCTCCTAAAAACCTTTTAGCTCTTTTACCATAATTTTCCAGCCAAAAACTAAGCTTCTTTTCAAAAAAAGTGAACCTATAGAATAAAAACTAATCATAAATATTTCACATACAATATTTTTATTAAATATAAATAAATTATTAGTTATATAAATCTTTTTCTATAATTTATTCAAGGCAATTTTATAATATCGAATAAATTTAAAATATAGATAAATTTATTATTAAATTTAAACTCATATATTATGAGAGTTTAATCTTCTAATTAATTAAAAATAACACTTACGCATAAATCCATTTTTATAATGAAATTGACACTTCAATTACTTTATCTTCGAAATCTTAAACCTTATATAATATAATCCAAGTCTTTTCATGTATTGGATTTCATGGGATGTGAATATAGATGCGTTCATGTGTGCATTTTTTAAGAGAACAAAAACTATGTTTGGTATGTATGCTCTACGTAATTCTTGTGTTTGTGCTTCTGAATATTGATGCTGAATTGGTAGCGTAATTGAGATTGATTCATTTCTCCATGGAGTTATGAGTTAGAGATATATGTGTTTTAATTGAATTTATTCCCAGGTAAATTTTGGAATATATAGGAAAAAATTCATAAATAGAAATGAACTAAAATAATTAACTTCCTTTTTATCTATAGTATCCTTTGGAAATTTATAATGACGATAAGAATGGTTCCTTGTTATCTATGCTATTCTTTTAATTATTTTGAAATTTGTAATGAAGATAAGAATAGTAAGAAGAATATTATGTTGGTTTGTATTTTTGATGTTTTCTTTTTAATTTTTATCTTTAGTGGAAGTCGCATTGATTTGTAAAGGGATGTGTATAAAAGTTTAAATTTGGTTATAATTATTTTTAGAATATTGCGCATGGTTATATCGAAATAATATAATAAAAAAATTATAAATTTATTTTAATTATGGATTTATTAAGTGTTAAGCGATCATAATATGTGGGGATGATCATATATGTGGGGAGATAGTTATGGATAAATTGATGTTATTGTTTAAATTGTATTTTCTAATATTTTATTATTACTAATATTTTTAAACATTTTTTTATTAAGAAGTAACAAAATTGTCTATCGAGTTTTGGATAAATGGTGCGTTGTTAAGACACTCTTAGATGTTAAGTCAACCATTCAATTCACTATCTTATTTAAGTATTGCCTTATAGAATGTGTCTCTAGTGTAATGACACATCATTCTATCTGAAACACAGTACAAGTGTTTCACTTGTTTTATATGCAACACTATACACAGTTAGAATTCTATTCCTATAAATTAACAGATGGATTGTACCTAAGATATCCAATGAACATCTTACTAAAAAATCTAGGCAAAGATTTCATATATTAATTTATAGAAAAACTCATGGGAACCTAAGAATGTCCACTAGTTCAATTCAAATAATACCTTCGTGATTTCATTCAAGTCCAATACCATCACCAACACAAATACACATGACAAAATGTAAAAGAAAAATGAGAGCTTGTTGAGGATAATGCTTAATTATGTTATATAATTGCTGACAGATTAGTTAGTTGACTTTGTGTTAGTGAGTTATCAAAATTAGGGCAACAAATTAATAGACGTAGTGAGTATTCAAAGTTATTATTCAACAAATTATTAGGCGCAGTAGATTAGAATCATAAGTTAGTTAGATAATTGATAATCCAATTAGAATTATGTTGGCTATATAATAATGTATTCATTGCTTCCATGAAGATATGATATTTTAATGAGAGATGAGTTCATGCATTGGGAACTAGAGTTTTCTAGTTTTTGTTCATTTTTTTTACATACTTTCATATGTATGCCCTTGATAGATTTAACATGTGGTATAAGAGTTAGGTGAAGAGAGTTTAATTGTGTGTAAAGTGTGTGTTCTTGGCAAGAGATTTCAAAATTTTGTGAAAGCTATTGGCAAGAGTTTTCATATTTTTGTGACGTTTATGCACTTTCAAGTTAGGAGTGCTTAGCAATTAGTAGAAATGGCCAGCAACAAAAAAATATGAATATTTCTTAGCCACAAATACCGGTCTTTAAAGGTGAGAACCTTGGTTTGGAGCATTAAGATGAAAAGATTGTTTCTCTCACAAGATTTGTGGAATTTCGTAGAAAATGGCTATACAAAACGAGATGTTCAAACACTTGCTCGCTAGACTCAAGACCAGAGAACACAACTAAAGGAAAATTGTAAAAAGGATTCAAAGGCTCTCTTCATAATCCAACAAGCAACGCATGATTCAATTTTTCCAAGACTAGTTGGAGTAACAAAATCAGGGAACCGATAAGGTAAAAGTTGTTTAGTTGTGGTCCTTAATAAAAGAATTTGAAACTTTGTGCATGCAAAACTTTGAATCTATTCAAGATTTTTTCACTAGAGTTATGGGAATAGTGAATGAAATTAGGTCTTATGGAGAATATTTAAAATATCAAAAGATTGTTGAGAAGATTTTAAGAAGTTTGCCTGAGAATTTTGTTGGGGCTATTTTTTCTTTTGAGGAGTCTCAAGATCTAACTCACATCTCTGTGAATGAGCTAATGGGGTCTCCTCAATCTCACGAGAAAAGAATGAATAGATTTTCTGGAAAATATATTGAATAAGCTTTTCAAGAAAAAGGAAAGCTTTCCAAAGATATGTCATGAACGTGACAATTCCTCCCATGAGGAAATACAAAACACTCATGGAAGAGGAAGAGGACATACATATAGAGGAGGCAGAGTTCAAGGAAGAATTTTTTCTGCAAACAACAAAGGAAGAGTTAATGATGACAATGATGGAGCTCAAAAATTTAGTAAATACCAAATTCAGTGTTTTTATTGTAAACTATTTTGCCATTATGAGTAGAATTGTTGGAAAAAGACAACAACCTAATTTTTCTAAACAAAAAGAAGAGGTTGGAACTTTATTTTTGGCTTTTGATTCAACTAATAATGTTTGCAAGGAGGTGTGGCTTATGAGTAGTGGTTGTAGTAATCACATTGTTACACATCCTTTTGTCGTATTAGGCAAATGACCATCAATTTGGATCTCTCACTATCCATCAAAGTGTTCCAATGCATCCCTTTGCAAGAATAGAACCTAAAAAATCACAAAGAGAATGAAATTCTTGCACCTCAAGGCCCAAAATCCTAATTTTGATTGCCTATGTAGTTCCCTAGTCAATTTCTGCAGAGAAAAAGAGGATACCATTAGACTCTGCACAAAAGTGTGCTCTGTCTTACCCTATGGCCTGTGCACATGACTTAACACAAGTAAAAAATAAAAAGTAAAGTCAAGAATATTTGTTAGTTGAATCTCTCCCAACTAACAGCTTTGAGTTTATGCTTACTTAAGCCTGATCCCTCCCATCATGGAGCTACTTCCCTCTCTTTATGGATCCCATATCCCACCATTTGTGGATCTCATCCCTTAGGAAGAGGATCCCAAACCTCCTCCTCTTGTCCTATATATCAAAAGTAGGCTAGAGGATTGGGGAAGACTATTGAAGAAAGGCTTATGTTGCAAAAATATGCCTAGATGGATTTTCATCTAAAGAGAAGGTTTGATATCATGGGATGAGGCTTGTAACATCAAGACTTTGAGGTTGTATGTTTACTATCAATTTTATTCAGTAAAAAACAATTGTTATTTCATGATCATGTATATTATGATATCATTTGTGAGATTCCTTTATCACTCACATAGCTTATGATTGGTTATAGATTTGATTTATGATCTATGTTTAGTTAAGTGTTTCATTTATCTTTCATTCTATATACTAGATGCTTTGATTCTTTGTGTATTTCTATATATGAAACTCTCCTTTGAAACATCATGGAGAACTTATGTAAAGCATTGGTACGATGTCTAAATCACCATGGAGATGCCAATTATGGAAGGAACTGAATTACTTCAACGGGCACTTCGTTAAACCGATAAGTTATCCCTCACATATTACTTGTTTCAATCAATCATAAGCTAAGGAAAGGCAACCATTATTTTCTTGTTTGCTATTAGATTTTGTTTGAGATCTAGGGAGATTCATCTTCTATGTAAGAAGGTTTAGTCTACCTAACAAACTGGAAACTCCAATGGGGAATGTCTCATTCTCCATTGTCTTCTTGTTTTGACTATAGATCATTTTGTCATAGCCCTCTCTGAGTGTCTGAAAAATATTGAAATTATGGCTTTTATGATTTGTTCAGCTTATTTTTATTTTTCTTAAATTTTCTTGAGGTCTACACTTTATATTTAGTCACAAAGCATACTTTTGCACACTTAGCTTTTAAAAACAATGCGTATATGCACTGAATCATACTTATTGCTTGCACACATGCATAATTGTTTTGAAAATTTAAACATTCCCATTGTTGAGTACATGAAATTTTGGTTGATGTGTTTATTTAGGCTTCTTTCCCTTCAGGAAATGTCCCCTTTATTTTCATTTGTTGTTTTGGGTTGTTTTTTTGAAGAATTCTTTACTTTTTCAAATTAAGGTTCAAAGTTTGATCTTGTGAATTGTTAATTAGTCAGAAGAAGGATCAATGATTGCTAAGATAGATTGATCCTGTCCTTTTTTTATGTCGAAAGATTAGATTAAGTTCTTTGATTTCATAAGTACTTTGATTTCATAATTGCATAGAATCATTAGTATTAGGAAATTTAGGGTTTTCGAGGTAGCACTTTTGATTTGGAGTTTGGTCTTTTCTCAAAGTGAATACTGGTCATTTTTCTCTATGATACAACATAATATTCTACTTAGAACGATTTGTAACTCATTATACCAAATTGAAATTATGGCTTGTGTTTGTTGAAGGAAGAATTCATCATTTGTATTTGGGTATGTAAGAAGTTTTTAACGTCAAAATTTTTCTTCTTGTAACATAGATTTTGACTAATTTAGGTTGCATTTCTCGAAGAAGAGCCAAGAATAATGTATTCTTCATTTCTCTGATTTGTATCTTGAAAATGATTCATTGGTTGTTGTATTTTTGAAAAGTTAATGAAACCTTTCCCTTATTTTAGTTACAATTCAACGAAATGAAAATATTACAATATCATGTTCAATTGCATTAAAGTTTTGAGTCAAGTCATAACACCATCAGTTTCACATCCATTTACCCTTTAAGTAAGTAATAACTTTAAAAAATAGTGCTAATAAAATCAATTTTGAAATTTTTATTAGTTTACTGATTTTTTCCACCTACATTAGATCACGTTGTAGGGATTTAGAATAGGAAAGTGAGTTAAATTTCCAAATATGAAAACAAACATTAGAATCTTGCGATAGCGAGTAATTCCATGTACTGTAATTTGGCTCTTGGAAGCTCCCCTTACAAAGGAGCTAAGCACGAGATCATGTCGGACCTGGTGAAGTCATCAACCCCACTTCATTGGTTATGGTAGAGTGATTTACATGTATTAAAGATGACATCGAAAGGTATTTGGGAGTTACTTGGAAGTTGTTGGTGAAATTATATGAATGATGTATCACCATAAATTAAATTATCAACCAGGGATTTGTAATCAGAAGAGTTGATACACTATATGTGCCAATAATGAATAAGTTCCTATGTCTGATAAGTATAGCCTAGGGAAGAAGCGTTCAAAACAAATACTCCATTTTACAAGTTTCAATCTAACTTCCACACACAAATTAACATCAGAAAGAAAAACTAAGAAATAAAATCTCATCAAGCATGCGATCTAAATGTTTTTGCTCAAGTAATAAGTTTGTCCATTTACAGGCTTATGAAATGAAAATATGGATTCAACTTTGTTTTCTTGAAGCAACTGATCAAATCACTGCGATCAAGTAAATACATAATTCCTAATTTAACTAGTTCTTGAGGAAGCTATACATTCTTATACAGGAAATGTTAGGTATGACAAGGATCTTCACTTAACAACACATGTAGGTGAATGGTGAGATCTCTTACCTTAACTCTTCCTATTCTTCAAAATAGAAACCAACAATTAAACATACAACCTGAGAAATAAAGTTTGCATTCATAAAACCAATGAATTATCATTCATAAACTAGCATCTCCACATTTATATCAAACATTCTCTGTTAGAAATTTACCGCAGAGAGATAAATTATTACTGTGATTTATTTATATTTATAGTGAGGAAAATAAAATCACTAGAAACAATACACATAATATTTATCCAAGATAACCCCAAGTCCAAGAAAAACCTAACCCAATGAGATCTCAATAACATTGACCAAAACCCTAGCCAATCCAGCCAAGTGAGCTTGCATCGCTCATCTCCAGGACTACATTACAATGAAGTATTCCCAACCTTTTATAGGCTCCATTACATGCAATACCACAGACCATAATACCAGGGGTACAATATACCATGTGCCCAAAACCACTACTATTTAACCAGGTCAACCTTGAGTCAAACCTCGAGTCAATTTTACCTAACAATTCCCCCCTTAAAATTGACTTGGGGTTCCTTGACTAAATCCAGCCAAAACCTACTAAGTGAGACATTCCCACAGTATGCCCATTTACATGAAAATTAGAAATTTCACTCCATTATTATACTTTTTTTTTGCTTACCCTTGTTGTTGTCTTTGTATATATGACATCAATGTCCATATAAAAAGAACCCATCTACCGAATTACATGGGTCACTAGTCACTGTAACTGCCAGTTATCTAGACATTCTTTTCAGGAACATGGTTCATCAATTAATTAATCCATGTGCACATATCCTCCTCATCTAGTGAATCTCTCATGACGAAATAGTGTTCAACTTTGCTTCACAAAAGATGGCTTTTGATCCAGATCTGCAAGCAAAACTCAATTATCTCTTTATCTACCAAGCCAATACAAACCCTTGGCAACAAAAAACGTCCTTCTGAAGCCAACTTAGCTCTAATACCAATTGTTAGAAATTTAACGCAAAGAGATATATTATTACTGGATTTATTGATATTTACGGAGAGGAAAACAAAATAAATAGCAACAACACACATAATATTTATCTAGGAAAACACCAAATCCGGGAAAAAACCAACCCAATGAGATCTCAATAACATTGACCAAAACCCTGGCCAATCCAGCCAAGTGAGCTTGCACCGCTCACCTCCATGCCTACATTACAATAAAGTATTCCAAGCCTTTTATAGGCTCCATTACATGCAATACCATAGACGATAATACCATGGGTACACTATACCATGTGCCTAAATCCACTACTATTTAACTAGGTCAACCTTGAGTCAAACCCCGAGTCAATTTTACCTAACACTCTCAAATAGATTACTTGCATAGAATCAAAACTAGAATCATATCAAGTACTTTGAAATTGAACTATAATACTAAGTCACTCTTAACGATTCACAATAATTGTAATAAAAAATTGCCTTGATGGCTTCAGTGGGCCCTTTCTAAGCTACAAAGGGAAGCTGAAAGAAATTACAGAACTAAATAATCTATTAACACATCAAACTTATCAATCACTTATCATATCATTGATTTCAAAAGAAAGCATTACAAAACTTAATTGTTCAATAAAATCTCTAACATAACAATATTGTTTAAATGTCTATATCTCTGTATCTTTTACTAACTTATGTCTCTAATTAACTAACACCTATCATCTATGAGCCTTATCTTAAAGAGGAATGGTCATTACATCCAAAGCTTAAAAGATATTATCTATTCATTATAAAAATATTATAATTTTCTTTCCTTCACATATTTGGCTTCATCCTCATGACACGCAGTGCATGAGGATGAAGCATATCTTGATTTTACGTATAGAGGTAAGGATTTTACCAGTAGTTCCATTCGTCTCATCAAAGTAGCTCACTGGAACCGTTAAAGATGAAGAGTTGGTTCTAGTGTTGGATGAACACAGTCAGTGTAGGATGAATGCAGGTACTAGACGAATAGGCTTAGTACCGGATATATGATATTGGTGTCAAATAAACAAAAGTACCAAAAAATATAGGTAACGGGTACCAGATGAGCACAGGTACCATATGAATGCAGGTGCACAGGTACCATACGCGCACAGGTACTAGATGAATGCAGGTGCACGGGTACCATACGAGCACACTTATTGGATGAACGCAAGTGCACGGGTACCGGATGAGTAGGAACATGGTTACCAGATGAGAAATGTTGGTATGAGATGGATAATACTAGTGTTGGATGAGAAGGAATAGCGTCTTAAGATGTATTTGATTCAATCCAAATAATTAGAGAGTATAAAGAATCAATTATGTCATTCCTACTAAGAGGAAATCATAAAAACCATGCTTTAAATATAAACTACCTCCTAGATACATAAGGATGCTAAAAGTTATGTTCTTGAAGAAGGTAGGCAAGTGGTCAGGTTTTGAGGTAAAGCTGTTCGAAAATAGAGGACAATATGGGGTATTAAAGGCATTGAAAAAGAGACGCAGAATACCCCCATTCCTAAGTCATTAGATTTCCTCATGAAATAATTGTTGAACCATTCCTCAAAATTTTAAAAATGGAGTCTTCTTACAGCTTGACTAAACATTGACTGTTTGGATCTGAGATGTTCACAAGTGAAGCCTCTTCTGTGGGATCCCTTTTAATAACCCTAGTATAGTGTATGAGATGAAGAACCTTCTTAATCTTGGTGGAGACCTCATCGAACTCATCTTGCAACCTATGGATATTCTACTTTATTTGCTCATTCTCTTTATTAATGTACATATCCAAAAACTTATACTCTTTCACTTTTTCCTTTAGTTTTTCATTTTCCATCTAAAGTCTCTCAATTGTCATTTGATGACTAGTTAGAAAACTAGCAAGTTCAATTGTTGCATAATTAGTGGTTTCTTTACTAGCCTCAACTTATGTTTCACTAGCCTCAACTTCTTTTCTTAATTCCTTCAAGGTTTCTATAACTCATTGCTTTGTTTCCCTAAGTGTTTCATTTTTTGCATGTTCCTTTTTAGGTAAAGCAGAGACATCAGTTGGATTTTCGGGAAGAGAAGGGATATGAGTGACAATTACCTGTTGCACCATGTTCCTAGTAGTTCATCATGTAGGTGTTGATGACTCACCATATTTGTTGTCAAGAGTGAGGATATTTTCTTGAAGAAATCTCCTCTTTTTCCTTTTGTTCTGTGACATGGACACTGAGATCTATCCCTTTGGTGCATGTTTCTCATTTCTTTCAGAATTTTCTACTATGTCACCCTTTTCACTTGTTCTAGGATCTTTCATATTTTTAGCCCTTAGTTCATTAATGTCCTCCTAAGGTAACTCAACAACTACCTCTAAAATAGTACCTGTGATTTCTCCTCCATCACTATCAGCTCGCTTCCTCTTCTTCTTCTCACTAGTTGAGATTTTACTTTCAGTGGGTGAATCTAGAGAAGGTCTTTTACCCTTCAATGATCACCTTGTTGGTGCAGGAGATTCCTCCTCCTCTATCATTTTACCCTTGTATGACTGATTCACAGTGGTGAAGTTGGGCCAACAATTCCTTCTTTAGATTTTCACATCCTCCATTTATTCTTACTACTCTCCTGTTTGTTGTCTAGATCCTTATTACTATCCCTTGGCTTGTTTTATTCTATGGATTTCAAGATTCCTTCTAGAGATAAATGTTGTATAAGAAATACTTTCCAACTTCTACCGCGCTTCCTCATCTCATGAGTAACTAAAAGTTTTATCAATCCATGATGATAAATGATAGTCTCAACCTTTTTGGAAACTGCTTTAACTCCTCTTACCTGTTGGCATTATGTTTATGGTATGGCTATATGTTACAGATGTTGTAATTGATGGAAACACCCATGGAAAGGCTCTCAATATGTTGAAAATTAAGAAGTACGCAGGAGAATAGTTCAGAATATGCGTACCCGCAGGTACATTGTGAAGGGACCGTGGCCAGACACGCAGGTCAGCCGTTCAGGAGGTGCGTACCCCCAGTGCACTCACTTCAAGGAAGAGAAAAGCACACGTGGGGTTTCTTATGTTTAATCTTTGGTATTTAGCCGACGGTATTTGTGTTATTATGGTTTTGGCTCGTGGTGTTGATCCATGATTGTAGGAGGAGCTTGCCTATATAAAGCAAAGAATTTCCCTTGGCTAAGCATCTTTTGCAAATTGAATATCTTAAGATCTGAAATATTGGGTTATTGTTTCAAAAGCGTGATCTATATGGAAGTGAAGTGGAAAGCGAATCTGTGAATGGTGACCTCTCGAGCGCATGATCAGATCTGTAGATCTGACAGTCTGGGTTATTCTTGAAGTCTTGAAATTATCTATACCCGCAGGCACGCAAGTGCAGTGAAAGAAAAGCGCGGAGATACGCAGGCGCGAAGCGCCACAGGTGTGGAGGTACGCGGCGCCACAGAAGGCGCAGCTGCGGAGGTGCGCGGCGCCACAGAAGGCGCAGCTGCGGAGGTGCGCGGTGCCACAGAAGGCGCAGCTGCGGAGGTCAGGGGCGCCACAGAAGAACATTGCGTACTTGTACGCAGGCATTACATGGGTGAAGCTGCGTACTTCTCTTGAAATCAATTTAGTTGTCCATGTTTATCCTTGTTGTGTTCTGGGTGTTGAAGTGATGTCTGGTTTCTGATCTGATAACAGCAGTCTAAGAAGTGATTGATTATGTTCTTAATGACTCATCTTTATGTGATCTGATGGACAAGATATGATTGACGACTCTCATTGTATATGTATTGATCTGGTTGACTAGGTGATTTACTTGTACTTGATGATCATTTGATGTTTATGGATCCAGTTTGAAAATTTATGAAAAATGGTCCTTGAAAGAAAAGAAGTAGGGGGTTGTAGCCCCCTTCCAGGAGAGACTGGAAAACGAGAGAGAGTTGTAGCTCTCTGCAGGTTGTAGCCTGTGTACTGGTAAATGTCTGCACCAGTACAAAATCATTGTAAAAGAAGTTTCTAAGAAGATAGAGACATATTGCAGCAGGTGGTTTTCACCCACATTGGGTTTCCACCTTATATCTGGTGTTCTTTGATGTGACTATCTGTTTTTTTCTTGTTCATGCTCATTATTTTATGGTACTGATATGCAAAGATAATTCAAAGTGTAAATAAGGAAGATTTGTTAAAAGAACTAGATAATACTGATTCACCCCCCCTCTCAGTATTATTTTCAACAATTGGTATCAGAGCAGGTCCTTCGGAGAAGCTTAATCGCTTGAAGGAAGATCATTCATCATGAGCAACTACGAGAGGGAAGCATCAATCAGGCCACCAATTTTTGATGGGACAAACTTCAATTATTGGAAGGTAAGAGTTACTGCATATCTTCAATCTCTTGGTACAGAAGTTTGGGATATTATAGAGACAGGCTACACTTTTCCTTAAGCTACTCCTACAGATGCAGCCGAAAAGAAGAAATATGAAACAAATGCTAAAGCAGTCAATACTTTGCTGGGATGCTTATCTCAAACAGAGTTTGTGAAGGTTATGCAATATAAATCAGCAAAAGAAATGTGGGACAAGATTGTCATGAGCTACGAAGGAGATGAACAGGTAAAGTGTGCTAAACTTCAAACTCTCAAGATTCAGTATGAGAATCTCAGGATGTATAATGATGAAAGTGTGGCTAACTACTTTCTTCAGGTAGATGAGATTGTTAATTGCATGAAACATTTGGGTGAAGAAATAAAAGAGGCTATTATGGTTGAAAAGGTTCTAAGATCATTGTCCCCCAAGTTTGAATCTAAAGTATCTGCAATAGAAGAAAAAGAAAATATACGAATTCTTACTATGTCTCAGCTACATGGAATTCTAACTGCTTATGAAATGAGAAAGGGAGGTCCATCAAACAAAAGAGAAGCTGCTTTCAAGGCGTCAGGCAAAGGAGATTATTATGAAGCAAGTCACGTGGAAGAAGAAGAAGAAGAAGAATCAAATTTTGTCAGAAATATTCAAAGGGGTTTTGGAAGGTTCAGAGGTAAGTTACCTTTTAAATGCTTTGCTTGTGGAAGAGTAGGTCATTATGTTGCAAAATGTCCTTATAAGGATAAAGGAAAGGAACCTGCTAGATGGAACAAGAAACAGGTGCAAATAAGAAAAGCTACTACACTCATGAAGATAGTGATGGTCTATCAGATAGTGATGAAGATGAACAAGGTAATGAATATAAACTGTTAATGGCATTTGAAGATGATGATTATATGGATGCTATAGATGAGGATAACCTTTTTGAAGAAATTACTAGACTCAAGAGATGTATAGAAGAAAAGAATATGATCATTGATACTCTACAATTTCAAATTGATGAAAAGGAAAAACATGTTGAAAAGTTAGAAGGTGAATTGTTGCTCTTAGAAAAGAGATTGAGAAAACAAAAGCTATTAATCTTAAGTTTTTCAAAGGATCTGAAACTCTGGATGAGATTATAAATGTACAACGTTCTCCTCTAAACAAGACAGGCCTGGGTTATAATGGAGAAACTTCTCAAGCATCCACTTCAAAAAGTTATCTTGATGCAGCAAAAAGGAATGAGCAAAAGCAAAATGGAGACTATCAGGTAAAGCAGGGACAAATTGCAAACAAAGACTATCAGGGGCAATCTGTTTTAAGAGTGAACAAAAGCTACAACCAGCCAAAGGTAAAGTCTTCTCAATTTGGTTCAAGAATGAATAAAAATAGAAATTACAATCACTTGGCCGGTAGATTTGATAACTGCAAAAGTTTCTTCAATGGACAATGTTTCTCTTGTCATAAATTTGGTCACAAAGCAGCTCAATGTGTTGCATATAAAACAATCATGACTAGAGAAGCTCAGAAACAAAGAAGTATGACCGGGATTACGAAAAGGACCTATAACAACTTTTAGGTTCTTGAAAATGAAGTTGAGTGTTCTATTTACAATAACTTTGGTCATGAAGATTCTGAATGCAAGAGCAGGTTTCAGCAAAAAAAGGAACAAGCCTCAAGCACCAAAACATGGAGAATAAAGGAACCACAAATAGAAAGATGTGGGATAGCATTTTATGCAGAGGGACAAGAAAATCTATG
>APFE031571560.1:0-13483 GCA_000404065.3 Pinus taeda
TATAATAGAATTATGTAGGTAAGAAATTGAAGAAGTTTGAATCCATTTTTTATAAAAAGAAACTTGCATGGTTTTAATGTTAATGAAGATTTCCATAACTATGATTGTAGAATAATTCTTTGGCAATGGTTAAGTAATTTTTTATTTTTTTTAATTTGTAGAATTTGTAAAAGATATTGGAAGTTTATAAACTTAATATGTGAACGCATTTTTATTGGAGTTGACTACTTCACGGGGGTTTCGCTAGGAAGCAATATGATATCACACAGGTTCATATTGGGTGATATATATTGAGCAAAAAATTACACAATATATTGAGCATATAACAACGGGTAAATGGTTTTATTATTGGCAGCTATTAACAATATAGCTCAAAGTTAACAAAAAAATATAAAGGGTTATAAAAAATTCTAATGAAAAAATGGAAACGTACAATATCTAGTGAAAGTACAAGTTCTTCAAATTGTGAAGGTGTATTGCGTTTGTATTGGTACGGGGTTAAATAATGTGACTTTTAGAGGGATTTCCCAATATGTAGTCAAACTAAAGGTATTGTTTAATATGCCACAAATGCACGTTCTATGTTAGAGGTTCATTGAGTGAAGCTCCTGTGGACTACTCCAACAAATACAAGTAAAAGTTGGGAATATTCAAGATAATTGGTGAAACAATCCAACATACAAACTAGACAAATATGTCAAATATTTAGTTAAACATGTTAAGTGAGAAAAAATGGTGTGATTGAGCAGAGATGGACAATTGCCTTGGCATGTCCAACATGAGAGGCAAAGGATCCAAGTTGTGAAGGATAAAAACTAGTAGGTTTGGTCCAAGGATAATCAAAGAAGTAGTACATAGTGATGAGATATAAATGCACTTTTCATATAGTAACTTTGTAATTGTAAAATAATTTTGAATGCTTTTTGCACTTGAATGGAAATGGTGTTGTAAGGGATCCACGATTGGTTGCACCCAACACCCCAATATTTTGGTCCATGTTGGTTTCCCAAAGTGTCTTGTAAGTCCTCCTAAATAAAATCTACATAGATTAATGTGATAACACATGTATTCATGTAGCATGCATCTATCCTTTGTATATGGTGTTCATTTTTGTAGCATTGGCAGGTAATCTCGTATGCTAAGGATCCTTCAAAATAAGAAAGATAAATTATAAATATTAAAATGAAAATTCACTTTTTATATTTATTTATTTAGTCTCTACAAAGCCTAAGTCAGTCCCACCATTAGAGGTTACCCTTCGTCACAACGGCACTCATTTGACCACTATATATAATACAATTTGACCTCCCCACTTCTCATGAATTCAAATCTCACAAGATAAGATATTTTTTTGTTGATTTAAGTGAAGGAGGTAAGACAGAGAAAGATGAGTTTGTGGGCAGATCTTTATGGGAAGGTTAAAGTTCTTGGTAGGTAGTTTGACTAGGTTTGACTCATATATTTGATTGAAAAATTGACACATATTTATAGACAATTTAAATTGTGAAATTTGTTGGAGATTGAATTCTCCTTAGTAGAAAAGTTAGTTTGGGTTTTCTAAAGGTTGGAATTTTCTAATGTAATCATGTGTCTCTTATTATGTTTCAAAGTATCTTTATGAACCTATGGTTATTACGTTATAGTTGATATTTTTATATATATAATTACTTCATGATACAAATGACATAACACAAATTAAGAATACAAATCATTGGAATTAATTATCACATTAGAAAATTTAGTTTCTATTATCAGAAAAATTCAACATAGTATTAAAAGCTAGGTGAAGGAGCAAGAAGAGAATAATTGAACAATTTTAAGTTTGTCATAGAGAAAGAGGTTTCTCAAACATTTGATTCATCGCAATTTGAATAATGGCTCCAAACCTCAGAAGTGAAGACACATTGGAAGGTGAAATCAACTATCATTCTTGGAAAAATCGAGTAATTATCATCTTGGAAGTAAATGACTTTTTAGGTCATGTGGAAAAATATATTCCAGAACCAAAGGGAGTGGGGTAGAAGGAAAATTAAAAAAGAGTGAGAGAAAAGCAAAGAAGATTATTATATACTTTATAAAATACCAAGTAATTCTTCATGTTAAAGAAATAAAAAGTGTTATAGAAATGTACAATTCCCTAACAAAATTATAGGAAAGAAATGATAATAAAAACAAATTAACATTGAAGAATTATCTTTGCAATATTAAAATGACTAAATAAGATTCAATGACATCGTGTCTTATTTAAATAACTCAAATTAAATATCAACTTATAGCCACTTATTTAAGATTCAAAATTATTTACATAACACAAATTAAGAATACAAACCATTGGAATTAATTATCCTTCACCATGTAAACCGTTTATTTAGGGAGTTTATGCACGTGGAAAACAACCATCATTTCATGATATGTGGGATGATTGTATTCAAGAATAAAATAGGTCACAAAGTTAAAAATGAACTTCGAAATAAAGAGGCTCAAGCCATTGTTTCTCACAAAATGAAAGGCAAAAATCATAGAAAATTTAATAAGAGGAACTTTGGAGATTTTTACAAAAAGAAAATTGGAATATTTTACCAAAGAATTACAAATAGATCAGATCAAAATAAGGACAAATCAAAATTCAAATGATTCATCTTTCATAATATTGGTCACTATGCACCATGATTCCCTAAAAGAAAGGGGAAGGAAAAGGCACAATATTCTACGGCCAATGTTAATGAATAAAATAATGATGTGAAGCCACCTCTAAAGAAAAATAAATTCTTCATTTGAAGAATTTGATCATTGAAAGATAAGTATTTATGTTCTTCTCATCCTTACTTCTTAGATATTTATTATTCTATTAGTTGAATCATTGTTACTTTCTTCTTATTATATATATAATAAAAGGAAATTTTTTAAGGATTGTTGTAGTACAAGCAAGTGTAGTAGGAATAAGGAATTTCCTACGAAGGGAAAATGAAAAGATATATAAATACTTAGGATGATAGATGATCAATGGGAACTAATCTCTAAAGGAAATAGAAAACCTATTGAAATCTTCTAGAAAGTAAATTTTAGCATTAGGTTTGGATTATTATATAAGAATTGTAGAAGAATTTAAAGGATATCTACAAGGAGGCAAGATCAAATAAAAATGTTCATACAACTCTCAAAATATAAGTAATTTATACCCTTACATCTTGACTATTATTTTTTTTCCTTACAGTCTTGCCTTTTCTTCTTGTATAACTTTACTCAAATAATTTTAATTTTTTTTTTTTTGTAAGCTTTGGTAGGACTCTCCGGTTTTCATGTCCATTAAATACCCCACTACAGGGGAAGGGTAGCCCAAGATTTGAACCCAATACTTTCGGTTCGGTGAGACCTCATTTCCATGGCCACTGCTGCTTGAGCTACCCCATGCAGACTCACTTTAGTCAAATAATAATTCTTTCTTTAATGATATATTGAATAAATTTTGGAGGAACGTTGCTAATATGGTCTCTCAAATGAGAGTGAGAAACCAAGATTACCACAAGGAGGACCTGGAGATGAAGGATTTTGTAAAATTTTTTGTTGAATTACATACCCATATTTACGTACAAAATATCTCAAAATTGAACATTTCAAGTTGATATACATATATGGTACATTAGTACCTATGATATATTTAAGGAAATAAGTGATACTTTGCATAAACATATAACCAGATCACTAAATTTGAGAAATTATGAAACAAGGATTAATTGAGCTCTGTTACATACTCATTAATGAATAAATTTTGGATACATTTTAGCTTAGTTTGATGCTAGATGTCTCCCTCTTTGAAAGGAATGATGAGGAAGAGAAAATTTATATTGGTTGGGTCATAAAGGAATTTGACTAATAAAATATGTATACATTCACTTTTTAAGCCATAAGGACTTGGTAAGGATGAGCAAAATTAAATTTTCAATGGAAACTAAAATTAGATATATCTTGTCCATAGAATCCAGAAGGACTTAGCTAGAAGAAAGACTTGACTATGTCAACCAAGGGAGACGTATGAAACCTACCTTTAAATAACAAAAGGACATGGGTAGGTCAAAAAGGACTCTCACCAGAAAGGTGAATAGTTCAAAGGAAAAATATCTGAAGAAGTTGAAAATATTTAATGCCTATGCTAAGGTCACGACAAGAAGAGTTTTATACATTTTCTTGAAGTGTCATAAAGGATCATTGCTCGCCTTGGGTATTTAAATATATTTGTCATTGTGACAAGCTCATTAAATTTTTCTTATGAAGGAAATTCCTTGTTAAAGACAAGTCTATTGCAAGAGAATACCTCACTCACTAAGAGGGAGTGCTAATTTTTGTAGCATTGAAAGGTAATATTAGATGCTTAGGATCCTTCAAAATAAACAAAGGGAATTATAAATATTCAAAGGGAAATGCAATTTTATTATTTTTTTTTGTAGACTGAAATAAGCATAACTCGACCACACCATTTGAGGTGACCCTTGGTTCAAAGCACTCTCATTTGACCACTATATATAAGAAAATTTGACCTCCAAACTTGACAGAAATTTGAATCTCGCAAGACAAGATATGTTAATTTTTCATAGGCGACAGTTCTTTTCTATGATAGTTGCATTTAATCACTAATACACTAAGTTCACCCCATATCATCATTACATTATTCAAATCTACACCATTATATATAAACATGGGAAATAACGTAAAAATAAATAATAACGCCATCATCATCAATGTAGCAGAACATAATAGGAATAGTACAAGAGAGTATGGACACATATAAATACATTAGGATTGGTTTGAGACGAGGGAAAAACCCACTATGGAGAAAACCCTTGAAAATATTCTTATTCTTAGATGGTCATAAAATGATGGAGAAAAAGAGAGTATAATGATCCATAACTTTATATATGCAGCAAAATAATAATGATATTCGTGAAGCATATCTAATCATGTTAGGAATCAGAATCCTCATACGGATGGTTGTATTATGATATCACAAAAAAATGC
Organism: Pinus taeda; assembly: GCA_000404065.3. Classification (NCBI taxonomy): domain Eukaryota; kingdom Viridiplantae; phylum Streptophyta; class Pinopsida; order Pinales; family Pinaceae; genus Pinus; species Pinus taeda. The sequence goes on from APFE031571560.1 coordinate 5,014, forward strand.
CAACTGTTGTATATTTTCGTCACTATGTCGAACAATGTTGAGAACTATTGTCACTATCAATGAGCCTAATAAATATGTTTGTAGTGGATACTAACAAATCATATCTACAGAAACTGAGATCTACGATATCATTTAATTCAACTAAAGTCAAGATGTCATATCCTAGATCTAAACTCGAGTCACTCTCATCAAAACTATCTATGTGCGACTGAAACATTGTTCTCTCTCTCTCTCTACCACTATATGCAAGCGACTACAACTGCACAATCACCCTTAGGAAGAATTTATGCATACAACTAAGGAAAATACACCTAAATCCCAAAGTTGCTCACTTACCGTTATTGTGCGAGCGACTAAGATGTATTGGTCACTCTCAAGATAATCATATGTGAGTGACCAGGGACCTCAAGCTTTAGATCTACCTCTGAAGCCATGGTCACTCCCATAAGCCTTTGTTCCATCATCAAAGGGTCTATAGTCACTCTCATAGGCTTATCTGCTAGCATCCAAGGACCAAAATTCCATGTTGTCTGTGAGCGACCGAGATCCAGAAGACCGTAACCCAGAGCGAACCTTTTGCCTATGATTTTGGACCCTTGAGAGAAGTCCTTCCGCCAAACCTATGTGAACCAAAACAAAAGAGAAGAGAAGATGTGTCCAAATGATATTGAGGTATGTTCTATTTATATGATTTCCTAAGGGTTTATTTGGGGTTAAGATTGACCCAAGAAGTTACTCATGTGATTAGAGCCCATCCATTTCAGAATACATGTATGAATAAAATGTTTCATAATTCAACCTCGGCTTAACCAAATTGGGTGATATTTAACTTGTTTTCGGTCCTATCAAAAAGAAGACTATAATGCAATCATTATCTTAGTCCTTTGAGCTATCCAAGGTGGAGTTTTACCACAGTTACAAAAATTAACACTTCCTTTCAACTAGGGAGAAGTCCACCTGCCAATATCTGTCCATCGAACAATATATCATCACAGATCATATTTTTCATGTAGTTGTCATGCAGTGTCCATAAAAAATCATCATTGTACATCTCAATATATCCCTTGCTTATTCATGATTATCTCTTAATTCTTCCTTCTCATATCCATGCACATCCTCAGATCTACAAGAAGAAGAATATGTTACTAGAGAGGAGCTCAAGCTACCACCCTTTATCCATCAGGCTACTACTTGGAATGTTTGTCATCGGGTTGATACTTGTAATGCTTTCATCGAAGAGCATATCATCAAGGAGAAAAATTAACCTGGAATGACATCAGGGAGAAATAGCTTCCACCCATACTGGGAAATACGATACCTTGTCACATAGGGGAGTAAACGCTCGACCCTAGAATTTCATTAGGGAGATTTACCCTCAGCCTGGAATCATATCAGGTCATATCAAACCATCCTATTGCTACTGATCTTTCCATCGATGATCATTTAATGTGGTAGAACACTTGCATAATAATTTCCTTATGTTATAGACCCCCAAGTACACTCTCAACTCATTGGCCAAACGAGGAGCAGTACTCTCAACAAGCTCGGTTTATGGGTATGATGCCAAGTGTGGTATAATCTATAAATACAAATATAGGGTGAGCTACTACTCATACTGAGGGGATTCTCTCTAGAAACCAAGAAATTTCTCTTTGGTAATGCCTTTGTGATAATATCTGCAATATTCATGTCTCAATAGTAGATGTTTCATAGTCACACAAAACAACAAATCAAATATCATGTCGGATCATATATAATCATATAAATAACAAAAGGATACCCTAATCATCCTCCCTCTCAAGGATTTTACAACCATAAGATTAATATTTTTTCGAACAAATGGATTGTCTCAATATGTGACATTATATTGGTCCCAAATGTAACAATTTCATATCCAGATCATGCTCAAACAAATCTCTAAGGATATTTTTTTATCATGTCTCACAATTATCCATGCTAGCAACATCATCATCAACGTTAGTTATTTTATGGACTTCTCATCCAAGATATCATGACGGATATCCTACTAAAGAAACATCCAAATGTGCTTATCAAAAATAATCTCAAATATCAACAATAAATTTGTGCAGACAAATACCATGGAGAAATATCTCATTCTCAAAATATAATATCTCATGCATATATTTAAAATAATGCTCAATGGGAAATCTATGTGAGTGAACTGGCTCAATCATGAATCTATTTACATTTTATGCACATCATATATATACGTGTGGTTGTTGAAAAACATAATCAACATTTCTTCAATCAACTGCAGGATGCCATTCTAAATTCAATAACCTCAAATCAAAGTATCAAGGATTTACAAAAACATTTTTCAATAACTATGCAATATGGAATTTCTTTCCCAAATTCTGGACATCAATTAACCATGCCTTGATACATCATTTTTGGCTTCATAATCCATTTCCCTTTGATTTTTATCATCAGAGGCTCATCACCTATCACAAGTAGATCATCAAGATATACAATCAAAACTATAATCAATATCAAAGTCATACCTTGTAACTCATCATTCTAAATTCATCAAATATAGAGATATTTGGATTCTAAGAATAATGCCTTGGTAAGGCATCATAATCATCCTTACATAAATAAAATTTTATCATCATATAAGAAAAATCATCTCATCAAAGTGTAGAAGCCAAATTATGACCATAATCAAAGTCATCATTATTGTTGTACTAATACTTTCATTGAAGAGACAAGCAGAGCTCATATAAAGTCTGAATTTGATTATGCAATATAGGTTTGAGGCTTCATCAATTAATTCTCATAATAATAAGTCATTCATAGTCATGAATATCATTCTTTCAACCATTGTGATAAGAATAAGGAGGGAAATATCTGAATACCTACATAAGTCATCATGCCCACATTGCATTGGTATCACAACAAATCAACAATTGTCAAATCATATCAACAGACATTAGCTCTAGTCCAAATTACTCTTGTAGAAAGATTTATAGTCAAAGAACTGATCAATAATCAATTCAAAGTTATTGTCAAGCATCATGTCAAAACACCTTTCATATATACCAATAATTCCAAATCATGCCAACCTCATGTAGCCTAAACATAGTGACATATCTATATGTACATCCTGGTCACCGGTAAACACAATTTTAGTCTGCATGTTCATGTTATTCAAAATATTTAAGATTTTCTTGCTAGCAGGTCTTGTTGTTATCTATAGTACATCTATGGTAGTGACATCTTCCATGTGACCATATGATTTCATGCACAATACTTCGTTATATGATAAACAATTCAACTCAACAATTTGAGAAACTAGTTAAGAGTGGTAGAAAATGTTAGAGACACTTTGATTCAGAATTCAAGCAAATTCAAAAATATCGATATGATGGTCAACAACAGTCAAAAATATAGTTTCTCACTTCATGTTAGCTAGAGAGTGACTTTGTTTGCCTATACATTGTCTAGACCTTCGCATGCGAGCATCCAAGGACGAGATCTCCTAGATTTGTCACAGCATCTAGAGTAGAAAACCTAATTTTTGTACAAGCTTCAAATCTACGACTCTACTACAGATCAATACTTTCATATGCACTTAAATCATACTTATTCAGCATAGGAATCTTGAGAAGAGATTCTCCCTTTGACTGGGGATCTGAATCATTCATCTTCATCCATGTAGGGAACCTATCTCGACTTGAGTCATGCAACAACAGATATGCCCATCAACATTGTGACATGAATCCTTCATCTAAGCTTTAGAATCAAATCAGTAGATAGATGCAACATCATATCTCAACGATTATGAGAATAATGACACTTTTCTAATAAGTCACTTCACTAAGTTAGGATATTTAGTTTAACCATGACCATAGTTAGTAAGATATCTACTTATCATATTGCACTTATACTTCCTACATCAATGTTACCATTCTCTTCATCACTAATGAAATCAAGTTAGATCATTCAATAAAGATTATCAAAACGAGAAGAGTGTCAGTCATGCTTATTACAAGTTTTACTAGTACACTCATGTATAAGAGTTAATGACCCATCCTTGTATATGAAATCAATCATGGCCAGTGTCAAGAATATCATTTACTAGATTCAAGGTTCTAGCCTTCTTTATAGGATCAAGATGTCCAACGGATAGGTCATAGATTTCAGTAAAACATAAAGTGTATCAATATATCAATATTAGATAGCCTCATAGAATTAAAAAATAGGAGTAACATTTCATTATAGGAGACATCGATCAAATTCACTTTCATATACATGTATGAGCCATTAAAGAAAGAGACATTATCATTGTACCTTAGGGATTACCTAGTCATCCAATGATCTAACTGAAACATTGAAGCAATATGCCTTTTATACCTTGTAGTCTTCAAATACATATGCACCTTATCTTAGGCAACTTGTAATGTTTGCCACCATTTCATCAAGTGCACCTTTACCTCTTTTCAGATCTATCTTTTCTTTCCCGCAACTCAAATGATCATCAAGAGGGATCTACATCTTATTAAGGAGGTTAAATACATGCATATACTCAAATATACATGTAGGAAGTATAAGGAATGATAAAAGAAATAATTAGATCCCTAAGTCTAAACAAGTGTAAATCATCATAAGTCAAGGATTATGTATCTTCAATGAGAGGTGATCCTCTCCCTCTTGAACCAATCTTTAAGATCTATCAATGTCCATGGTCCATATACCAATGTTGTCTTCAAGTGTCCAGCCAGATCTGCTAGGGATTATCGCGTCTAGGGCTTCATCGAACGTTCGTCAAGTTCTTAAGATTATTTACATAGACCATGTTAGAGTTTCATATATCTAATCTCATGCATTTTCCATAAACAAGGGTTTTATCCCCAACCCTAGCCTCATATAACCTATCAAACCCTAATCATCAATATGCCTAACGTTATCTCCAAACCCTATAATTATTTTAGGTCTACATCATCCTCTTCTTGCTTCCATCAAAGTTGTCATCATCATGGTGATCTCCTTGACTTCTCTTTAGCCTAGCTCTAATACCATGTCAATTTTTCATAAGCGACATTGTTCTTCTCTATGATAGTTGCGTTCCATCATTAATACATTAAGCTTACCCCATATCTTCATTACAATATTCAAATCTACACCATTATACATCCAAAGAGGAATTTTACTACAATTGAAAAAACAACAAGATATATTTTGTTCGTTAAAGCTAAAGAGACAAGATATAGAAAGTTGAGTTTCAGAAGCAACCACAAAAGCCTAGTTTTAGACATGGAAAGATGGGTTTCTAAAGTTCAGGTCTATGGCTGGATTAAATTTCTAGAAAGAAGTTTGAGTATGATTGACTTGTACCAGTGTTTCAAAAATTGGTACAAATTTCTAGATAATTTATATTATAAACATTGCTAAATATTGTATTCTCCTTGGAAAAAAAGTTAGTTGGGTTTTCCCCAATGTAATCTTTTTTCTCTTAATGAGATTTTTTTAATGTATAATTACTTAATGATATAAATGACATAAGCCAACTTAAGAATACAAATCATTGGAAGTAACTATCATATTGGAAAAATAAATATCTATTATAAGAAAAAAATAAACATCTGGAGGATGTGACATGAAGTTGTGGAATTAAACAAACGTGGAAATTAGACCTATATCTATGTTTGGTGTCTAATAAGAGAAATTGCATCTTTGATTAAGTGTAAATGGTGAGAATGTGTTTTGATCAAGAGGAGAATGTGAGATGAAAAATTCTTAGAACTTAAAAGAACATGTTAATTAAAGTTTAACATGTTAATGAACTATGTAGAAGAAAAGGATTCACAAAGAAATAATGACTACAGGGGATGGTACCCATCTATCTCAGTAAACAAATTTATTTTTATATGGAAATCAATGATAATTTTTTTGCAATGAAAGTTTTTGTGTGCAGGTGCAAAATGAAGGAAAAGGAAGCCCATAGTTAAGAAAGTGAATGTGAAGATATAGTTGTGATCCTCGATGTAGGAGAAAAGAATAATTGGTATTAATGCATGTGATAGTTCTTATGGTAATAATGAAATAACAAAGTGTTGGAAGTTAAATAATGGTTTATAATTAATTCTAAAAGTTGTGTGTGTTTTGTGGAATAGACTCAAGATTATATAATAATAGAAACCACACATTCAATTTGTAAACAAATCTATATGTCATGTCTGACTTTATGTATTGGTCATTGAGAATGAATATATGTGACATCTAGATTAGTGGATTTTTCCATTGAATGTACATAATTCAATTGTGATGTAAGCGTGTTAAGGCATGTGTACCCCTATGTAGTTCATGATAATATACAAATGACCTTGTAAGTGAAGATTTATGGTAAGAATAAACCACTTTGTTTTATGGTATGTAGTCATATTGATGTTTTCTTTGTGATAAGTAGAAACCACAATATGATGTCTTGGGAGAGTATGCATGAGCATTAAGAGAATGTTTAGGGTAAACCAAGAAAATCCAGAGCATGGTTGGGAATAATCAATGAACTAGAAACATGTTTGAGGGTAAGCTAACAAACTTAGAGCATGGTTATAGTAGATGATGGTGGTGGTGACGTAGGGGGAGTTAAAGGTAAAAATACAAGTATAACTATAAATATATGATGGTTAAATGGACTATATTTAGGGACAAGATCCTTGCAACAAGCAATTGCAATAACTAGTTACTCATACTCATGCATTCCATTGCATGGTTGTTTCTTTGTATGGACATCACTATCTCATAATATTTAGAAATCCTAGGTTGGACCATATCTAGACTTTGTTGATCAAGATCAAGAAAATTAGTTGTTAAAGGTGTGTTTTAAAGTTATAAATGTTAGTTTTCTTAAGTGTGATTCTTTCTTAGTAAATGAATCTATTTATAGTCTTTAGGAAGTTGTTAAAACTAATTAAATTAATAGATATTATCCAACTAACTAAACTTCTATATTCGTGTATGATTAAGAGATTCACTCCACGAAGTTGACTATATGAGATACATTCACATTCTCAATGTTAAGAACTCATAGCATCATTGGATTAAATGAATGTGTTTTTGGGATTTTGATTGCTACACTAACAAGTTTTTCTCTTCGGATAACTAAGCCTTCTCTTTTTCATCTTATTTTTCTTCAAAAAATAAACTATGAATTTTGAAATTTCAAATTTAAGGAATAAATTTTTTGAAGAAGAAATTGACTCTTAAATTAAGTAAAGATTCAATTCACTTTTCCAATAGTAAAAGTTCAACATCAATTATTACACCATTATTTTGAAAACCAGAGGAGCAGTCATTAGATTACACAAAAAAATAATTCTTATTATTCAATCACAAATTCCAAACACATGCCACATAAATAGTGCTCATGAGATCCAACAGATTCCATACAAGAAGAATATTATTGAGAAAATATCTAGGCAAAAATCCAAAAACCTACAACCTAATCTTACCTATTTACTAATCTAAGCATTACTCCAAGTTCACCCTTTAATGCAAAGATTACTACAAAATATGTCAAATTATAATTCACATGTCACATATGTTTTACTAGTCTTTCTGGGCACTTATCCCCATTCTAGTTAACCTGACAACACTCTTTTCACCGCCACAATCTTCAAGCTTCCCATTCAGCTCATTTAAGACATAATAGCCTCTAAACATCTTTAATTAACTTTTTATAATTGATGCTTCTCTGAAGGCCAATCTTGATACAGGGTTGTATCAAAGAATCAATTCTTGCAATTGAGCTTTCTAAACACATGGTTTGTATAACATAACATGTAATAGATGCTCTTGAAGCTCGAAGCACAACAAAACCCATCAAAATATAACAAACTTACACAATTAAATTAACAATTTATTATCTCAGCATTAACATTTTGTTTAGAACCATTAATTTAATTATACTACCCTGTTCATTTAATTAGTTCTGAAATTTTTATAAAGTAGCGTACAAGCTCACAAATTCTATACACCAAAAAAATCAATGAAGCCAACCTCTAGCACATGACATATTTTTTTCTGCCAATGTTGGATAAGTGTATTCTCCCTTATTGAGACCCGACAGCTTCTGTAGACTCACCCCCAATGAAGGTCGTTGTCGTGGGAGTGCTTGATGTGTTCTTTGGCGTGCGCAGCTCCGATGCCACGAATTGTTGAGTATATTTTTTAGTTGACCGATCTTTACTGGTTTATGTAAGGCGCACATGAACGAGTAAAAGGTTTTGTCTTAAGAATTATAGGCGTCAACGCTGGAGATGAGACACTGTATTCAGTGTAAGTCTGACACTGGTTCATGTGAGTAAGTTCTTGAATTTCATAATTCTTGGCATAGTTACCAGATTTGAATTTTAACCAGAATTTGAGTTGGATACGATACTATAAAAGTTTGGATAAAAAAATTTCAATTTGATAGGGTAACATACAAATTTTGATTGAAAAAAAAATT
>APFE031571560.1:14221-24221 GCA_000404065.3 Pinus taeda
ATAATTAATACATAGATATAAATTAAATATTCAAAACTTATTTTAACTTTGCCCTCTTTTAACTTTGGGGTTCGAAAACAATTTTTTCCATTTCTGCTTCCGCATCGACGCCCCACAAGATTCAACCACTTAAGTGGTTTATTATGTTACTTCTATTCGAGCAGTGCTATTTAGCGACGGTGTTGCAGCAATATTTTAGAAATATTTTATGTTTTCCAAAGTTAATTATAAGTTTTAATAATATTTTCACAAAAGAAATTGGCTTACGCCCCTAGGGCTACAAAGCACGAGGGTCAACAAAGGGGTCTCAGTGTTGTTTCAATCATCGGACTAATTTATAGATGCCCACGTGGCAAGATCCAACGACTCTGTCTTCTCATGATTCAAAGCCAAAGCCAATGCTGACCCATTTAGCAACCATCACGGCTCCACTACTATCAATGGTCTAGCCGTACTGGAATACTTGAGAGCCTACTATGAACCTACTATGAACTAGCGAAAGACTCTCTTTGGTTCTCCGGTGGTTATTGTTATCCATGACCCTCTCTAGTCAAACCAGTTATCTGAGGCACAAGTAAAATAATGGGAGTGTTTTTAAGTGAGTGATTCTCTGGGCTAAAACAATTTATGTTCCATTAGTTTTGAAGATATTTTGGAAAATAGAGAAAACGATAGGTATGCTTCACTTGCGAGTAAACCAACATAATAGAAAGCTTCAAGTTTCAAAATCTCAAGAAGGAAGAAGGAAGCATATGATCGTTGTTCACGTTTTATTACGTGGATAGGCATTTTATTACGAGGTTCTTCCTCATAACACTTCAGCAAATTTGTAGGCCTAAAAAAGAATATGCTCTACCACTATTGCAACACTACAGTTGAAGGTTGCACTACCACGGTTAAAAGATAGTGCACAGGATAGGTTATCCCACACCGACATAGAGACTTGTCGCTAGCTCCCTTTCACTGTGTGCCCCAGAGAATTGTGACTGAACTCTTTCATTATGATTTTAGCTCTATTTCACTAGGTGCGACAGAGAACTATAACTCAACGCTTTCACTATGGTTTCAATGCATTCCAACACAAAAAAAATCCAACATAAAAACTAGTTAGAGATGTCAAAGATTTAGTTAAATATGTTCAGGGAGAAAACAATGGTGTGATTGAGTAGAGGTGGACAATTGTCTTAGTGTGTCCAAGGTGAGATGAAAAGGATCCAAATTGTGAAGGATACAAATTTGTAGATTTTGTCCAAGGGTAACTTGAGACCCTTTATGTGACTATCAAAGAAGTAGTACATTGTGATAAGATATAAATGCACTTTTCATAAAATAACTTTGCTATTGTAAAAGAATTTTGAATGTTTGTTGCATTTAAATGGAAATGTTGTTATAAAGGATCCATGATTGGTTAGAGCTGACACCCTAATATTTTGGTCCAAGTTGATTTCCCAAAGTGCTTTCTAAGCCCACCTAAATAAGACTTACATATATTAAATTGATAACATATGTAATCATGTATAATGCATCCTTCTTGTGTATATGGTGTTCATTTCTATAGAATTGGGAGGTTTTCTCTCACTCTAAGGATCCTTCGAAATCAACAAAATAAATTATAAATATGAAAAGGAAAATTCAATTTTTATATTTATTTATGTAGGCTCAGGTCCACCATTAGAGGTTACCCTATCGCAAGGGCACTCATTTGACCACTATATATAAGACAATTTGACCTCCCCACTTGGCATGAATTCGAATATCGCAAGACAAGATATTTTCTGTTCATTTAAGTGAAGGACACAAGATGCAAAAATATGAGTTTTTGGGAAGACCTTAATGTGAAGCCCAAATTTCTTGGTAGGTAGCTTGAATAGGTTTGACTCGTATTTATCATTGAAAAATTGGCACATATTTCTAGACAAATTATTTTGTAAAATTTGTTGAAGATTACATTTTCCTATGTAGAAAAGTTGGTTTTCTTTTTCCAAAAGTTAGCCATTTCCAATGTAATCCTGTGTCTTTTATTGTCTTTGGTTGTCTGTTTATGGTTCTATGGTTTTTACATTATAGTTGAAATATTCTATGTATAATTACTTAATGATATAAACTACATAAAACAAATTAAGAATAAAAATTATTGGAAGTAATTATCAAATCAGAAAATTCAATTTCTACTACAAGAAAAATCAACATATTATCCGAACCTAGGTAATGGAGTAGCCACAAGAAGCATAGCATTGAATATTTTTAAATTAGTCCTAGAGAAAGAGGGGTATCAAACATTGATTCCTCGCAGTTTGATTAATGTCTCCAAAGCTCATAATTGAAGAGACATTGGAAAGTGCAATCAATTATCTTGGAAAACTCAAGAAACTCAAGTACTTTTCATCTCGGAGGAAAATGACTTTCTAGGTCAGGTGGAAAAATATATCTCAGAAGCAAAGGGATTCTAGTAGAAAAAAAAGTTCAAAAAGAGTGAGGAAAAAGAAAAGAAGATTGTTGTATACTCTATAAAATACCATGTAATTCCTAAGGTTAAAATAATAAAGAGTTGCAACTAAATGTATAATTCCCGAACAAATTTATATACAACAAAATTAACCTTGAAGCATTGTCTTTGCAATATTAAAATGACTAAAACAGATTTTATCACATCTTATCTTATTTAAATAATTCAAATCAAAGATGAACTTATATCCACTCGCCCAAAAATTAAATATTCATAGTTAGTTACAGTTTCTCTATGGGGCTTTCCTTTGCGATGGAAACCATTCATTCAAGGTGTTTATCCACGTGGCAAACTACAATCATTTGGTGATGTATGGGATTATTGTATTCAAGAATAAATTGGGTTGCGAGATAAAAATGAACCTCAAAACAAAGGGACTCAAGCCCTTCTACTCACAAAAGGAAAGGGAAGAACCATAGAAAATTTAAAAAGATGAACTTTGGCAAATTTGACGATGCGAACATTGTAAAATTTGATGAAAGAAGTCCAAATAGATCAAATCAAAAGAAGAAAGACCTATCAAAATTCAAATGCTTCATCTTTCATAATCTTCGTCACTATGCATCACGATGCCGTGCAATAATGATAAGGCACAAGATTTTAATTCCAATTTTAATGAAGAAAATAATGATTTGAGGGCACCTCTAACGTCAAATAAATTCTTCATTTGAAGAATTTGATTATTGAAAGATAAGTATTTGTGTTATTCCCTTCCTTACTTCTTAGCTATTTATTATTTGATTAATTGAATCCTTGGTACTTTCTTCTTATCATTTATATAATAAAAGGAAAAAATTTAATGATTGTTGTACTACCAGTTAGTGTGTAGGAAGAAGGAATTCCATACAAAGGAAAATAAAATTATCTATAAATCCTTAGGATTCATCTAGATGATAAAATGGAACTAATCTCTAAAGGAAACAAATAAACTATTGAAAACATCTAGAAAGTAAATGCTAGAATTAGTTTTGGAATATTAGATAAGAAACATAAAAGAATTTGAAGAATATATATGAAGAGGTGGATCAAAGAAAAAGTTCATACAACTCTTAAATGATAAGTAATCTATATCCTTCCATCATCATTATTATTCTTTCTCCTTACATTCCTTTTATTTATCATTTTACTAAAATAATAATCGTTTCTTTTATGATATCTTGAATAAATTTTGTAGCAACATTGCTAATATGGTCTCTCTTAGAGCGAGCGACCAAGATTACCACAAGGAAGACCTAAAGATGAAGGATTTTGTATAAGCTTTTGTTGAATTAGAAATCCATATTCATGGACTAAATATCTCAAAATTGAACATTTCATATTAATATAGATATATGGCACATTAGTACCTATGATATATCTCAAGAAATAAAGTGAGACTTTGCATAGAGAAATGTCTAGGTCACTAAATTGAATAAATTATGAAGAAAGAATTAATTGAACTATAGTACATACTCATCAATGAATAAATTGTGGATAAATTTTAGATTAGTATGATTCGAGATATCTCCCTTATTGAAGGGAATGACTAGCCAGTGAAAAATAATATTTGTTGGGTCATAAATGATTTTGAATAGTAAAATATGTATATATTCATTTTTAAAGCCAAAAGTAAATGTTCCATGGAAACTAATATTGGATATATCTTCTCCATAGAATACAAAAGGACATGGCTAGCAAAAGGACATCACTATGTCAACTAAGGGAGATAGATGAAACTCACCTCCAAATAACATAGGGACTTTGGTTGGTCACAAAGGACTCTGCATAGAAAGGTGAAAATATTTAATGCCTAGTCTAACATCATGACCAAAAGAGTTTTGTATATCTTTCTGAAGAGTCATAAAGGATCATGGTCCACCTCGAATATACAAATACATGCGTGATTATGGAAACCTCATTAAAATTTTCTATTAATGAGAATTCCTTCTTAAATAAAAAATTGTTGCAAGAGAATGCCTCACTCGCTAAGAGGGAGTGCTGACTTTGGTAGCATTGAGAGTTAATCTCACATGCTTAGAATCCTTGAAAATCAACAAAAGAAATTATAAATATTAAAAGGAAAAATCAATTTCTTATTTGTTTATGTAGACTCCAAGGAGCATAAATCAAGACCACCATTAAGGTGACCCTTGCTCAAAATCACACACATTTGACCAATATATATAAGAAAATTAGACCTCCAAACTTGACACAAATTACAATCTCGCAAGAAAATATATCTTCCACTTGTTTAAGCGAAAGAGACAAGATGTAGAAAGCCAAGTTTCAATAACAACCAAAAAAAACATTTTTTTTGACATTGAAAGTTGAGTTTCTAAAGAAGGTCGAGATTTTGGGTGGAGTGAATTTCTAGCAAGAAGTTTGACTAGGTTTAACTCAAATTAGTGTTTGGAAAATTGGCACAATTTTCTAGGAATTTTTTATTATAAACATTGATCAATAATGAATTATCCATAGTAGAAAAGTTAGTTGCATTATTCCCAATGTAATATTGTGTTTCTTATTGTGTTTTGTTGTATCTCTAGGATACTATTTTTATTGCAATATAGTTGAGATTTTTCTTTGTATAATTACTTATTGACATAAATGACATAAGTCAACTTAAGAATACAAACAATTGGAAGTAATTATCATATGAGACAAATAAATTCCTATTATAAGAAAAAATAAGCATATGAAGGATGTCACATTAAGCTATGGAATAACTGAAGGTGGCAATTAGACCTATATCTATGCTTGATGTGTAATCAAAGAAATTGCATCTTTGAATAAGTGTAATTGGAGAAATTGTGTTTTGATCAAGAGAGGAATGTGAGATGGAAAAATATTAGATGTAGAAGAACATGTTGATTAAAGTTTAACATTTTAGTGAACTATGTAGTAGATCGAGATTCACAAAGAATTAATGACTTCAAGGTATCATACCTATCTATATCATTAAACAAATTATTTTTATATGGACATCAACGTCAATATTTTTGCGGTGAAAGATTTTGTGTGCATGTGTTTTAGGCTAACTAATCCCTCTTGTGGGAAAGATGGATCTCCGTAAATCTCAACCAGAATTTTGATAAAATGGTAAGTGAAATCTCCCATAATGTTTGTTTCAATCCATCATAAGCTAAGGGAAGGTAGTAGTTCTTTCTTGTTTGTTACTAGATTTTGTTTGAGATCTAGGGAGATCTGTCTTGTCTGCAAGAGGGATTATATTTGTTAGGTGGACTAACCCCTCTTGTGGACAAGATGGAGCTCCCTAAATATCAAATGAAATCTAGTAATAAGAAAAAAGAAATTCTTCCTTTTTCTAGCTTATGATTAATTTAAACAACCAATATGATATAGACCACTTACCATTTTATCGAAATGCCCATTGAAGTCCCTTTTAGAGCCCTCATCAATTAGCTTCCCCTTGATTCTTTAGAGGTCGTTCCAACACTTTCCACAACTTCTCCATGATGTCTCGAAGGAGATATATATAGACATAAAACACAACAAATAAAAGCATCTAATATATAGAATGAAAGACAAATGAACTACTTAAATCAACATATGTCATAAATTAAATCAATAAACAATCATTACCTATGTGGGTGATCAAGGAATCCCACAAATGATATCAAAGGAGACATGATTAGGAAAGAAAAAATTAGTTTTATAAAGTAAAATGGAGAACAAACATACAACTCCAATCATTGATGTTACAAGTCTCTTCTCACAATCTCCAACCCTCTACTTGGATGAAAACCCTCCTAGCCTTATTTATGCAGCATAAGCGTACCTTCAATGGTCCTCCTCAATCCTCTGCCTTATGTTTGATTTATAGGCCAAGAGGAGGAGGTTTGGGATCCTCTTCCTAAGAAATGAGATAAAAAAGTTGTGGGATAGGTGTTCCACAAAGGGAGGGAAGTATCTCCGTGAAGGGAGGGACCAATGATGAATATGCATCCATTCGAAGCTTGTTAGTTGTGAAAGATATGACTAATAGTGCTTCTAGAATTTACTTTTTATTTTTACTTGTGTTACGTCATGTGCGCAGGTCATAGTGTCAAACATAGCACACTTTTACATAGTTTCTAATTGTCTCTTATGCATATGTAAAAAATTGGACTAGGGAACTGTGCAGGAAGCCCAAAATCAGTTTTTGAGGCTTGATATCTAGGAAATTCATTCTCTTTGGGAAAATTTGGCTTCTAGCCTTGCAGGGGGATGCTTTGGAACACGTTTATGGATAGTGAAAGATCCAAAATGATGGTCATTCCTCTTATGCGATAAAATGACGTGTAACAAATTACCCCCTAAAGTGTAAAGTCATAAAAGATGTTTGATGACTAAAGTGCTTTATCATGCTGAAGTTGGAGTTAGAGACTATAGTCAAGGACCTTAAATAGACAATCAAATGTTACAATGAAATATAAAATCATTGTTGAGGTAGGAATTCACATACTTAGAGCACAAATGTCTTATAAAATGAGTATGGAAATAAATATGAAGATCCATGTCAATAAATGACATAATATGGACATAACCATCAATGGATCTATGATTAAAATCATGAATATTTAATAACTTCACGCAACTTGTATGGATGAAACTATATCCTAGGTATTTACTCCATAGATCGATATGTAGTATGAATGTAACCATGCGAGTGAATGTATTGTAGACGAACATGGTAGAAACAGCTTGATTACTAGTTAATTATGTCAACCATTATCAAGCACGAGAGAAACCACCAATAATGACAATGGTTCTCAAAGTACTTCTTGTAGAATCTATGAAGTGTGAATATATTTTCTAATGTCAGAAACTCATAGAATCGTTCGATTGGAGGTAAATGATGAGAACCTGTCGTTGAAGGAAAGAAACATGCCATTAAGCAATCCATGCTCCAAGCTACAGAAATATTTCTAGATCAACTTCCAAGATAATGAGTTGAAGTCGATAGGAAGTGACCCATCGTAGAATGGCGTACAACATGAAACTCATGTCAACTTTTGAAGAACAATAGTTTGTTGTAATAGGGGATTGACTTATGAATGGTAAATTAGTTTTACTGAGGTTGGATGTCTCTTGAACATATCGGTGACATGACATACTAATTTACAACCTTTGACTCAAAAATGATACCCAAACGAGCTGAAGACTTTCAATGAGGTATGGTTGTTAGGTACCTATACTACTAGTGTAACCCCTTATTGTTATTAGTACAACCCCCTTATTATATTGTTATGCCAATGTAGTCCCCATATTGTTATTATTGTTTCCCATAGAAGCCCATTATTGTTATTATTGTGCCCTTACATTATTATTGTTATGTCGGTTCTGATTATATTATGACCCGTTAGACTCCTTTATATATAAAGGAAGTCATTTCATTTGTATCATGGAAGAATTTTTCACTTGTATCATGTAAAGGAGGTTTCCCCCTCGAAGAGGCTTAATTCTAAAGTGTTCATCCATATTTTCTATCTTTTTGTGAGTTGGTTTCATAACATTTGGTATCAGAGCTTTGGATTTTAGGGTTTCGTTGCTCCAAACAGGTCATTGTGGCATTTTCGCTATAACATTTTTTGTACAACGTTTTAGAAGTGAAAACAAAACCCATTTGAGACAAAATCGTGTTGAACCGTGTGACCGAATTTTGTAAATTGTCTCACTATATTTTCTGAGATATGATATGAGGAAGTTAGGGTTTTTGTATGCTCCAAAATTTCATCGAAAACAGGTAATTTTGGAATGTTCGCCATAACGCTTTCTCTACGAAGTCTTAGAAGCTAACAAAAAAACCCATTTGAGATGAAATAGGTCTGAACCTCAGTACCGAATTTCAGATCCTGTCTTGCTATATTCTAAGATATATAATCTGAGGAAGTTAGGTTTTTTGCAGACCCCCGAATTACATTCCAAATAGGTCACCTTGGGAAAATCATAATAACTTTCTCTTTGAGCATCAAATTGAATTTTAATCAGAATTTGTAGAAATAGGGCTTTTTGTAGTTTTTTGCATGTCAGTTTTAGGTACTAATGTCGAAACAAGGAGACATGGGTCATCATACAATATCGCTCTACTGAAGTAGTCTACAATCAGGTCACCATGGAATATTTGGCATAACTCTTTCTTGGATAATCAAATTCTAATTAGACTTTCGGGGTTAGAAAGATAACTTAAAGAGCTACCGCAGGAGGAAATTTCAAAACTTAGAGATCTGAAATTACAGAGTTACATTCGTTTCAAGATCGAGCTCTTAAAATCAAGAAAAATCGAGATGAGGAAGTTTAATGGCAAGGATCCGGTAAATTGGACACTAGGGATGCAGAAATATTTTGATCTACATGGTGTACCAATGTTACAAATGGTATGTATTGCATGTTCATATTTAGAACAAGATCAATTTTTATGGTATAAATGGCTTTGTTCTCGTAAACCACTTGTTATGTGGTAAATTTTCACAGAGGAAATTATAGCAGATTATGAGGATACAAAGAACAACACCTTCTTTAGAGCAAGACCACAACAACTGGAAGAAAAAAGAGCAAAAGGGCTTTGTTTCAAAGTGGAAGGAAAAATTATGGCAACAAGGAAGTCTACCCTTCACAACTATAAAGATGGAATTGTTGCTTCTCCTAGCCTTCTCATAAGTGTGTTGAGAATAAATTATTTTACGTTGATTGTGGATAGGAGGAAAAGGATGAAGAAACATCAAAATAAGAGTATATACACTAGGAACCAACCCTAGACAAAGAAGAAATGAATTCAACCACATCTTGTAAAGCATTGGAAATAATTACTACTCTTCAAACTCTTAAGATAGAAGGACATATCAAGAAGAAAAATGTTCAAGAAGTGAAAGACCACGTCAAGAAACAAGAAATGACTCTGACCATATATTGTAATGTAATGATCAGAATTACCACTCCTCAAACTATTAGGATAGAAGGAAATATCAAGAAGAAAAATGTTCAAGAAGTGAGAAATCACATAAAGAATCAAGAAATGACTCCGACCATATGTTGTAATGCTTTGGAGGAAATTACTACTCCTCAAACACTCAATATAGAAGGACATATGAAGAAGAAAAATATTCAAGCAGTGAAAAATTACATCAAGCATCAACAACAGCTTCTCCAACTTTAACGGATAACGCCACTTTGGTGTTGAATCGAATAAAAGAACAGGTAGATCAACATCACAATGAAATAATTTTTGATCCAGGAAATTGGGTATTTTTATGGTTACATACATACAAACAAATGTCCCTCAAGAAATCTATTTATGAGAAGTAAATGTTGGCAATAGTACATGCACTTAAGAAATGGTGACCTTACCTAATGAGAAGACACTTCAAGGTCAAAATGGATCCTGATAGTATTGAATACTTTTTAGAACAAAGATTATCCTCTGAAGAGCAAAAAAAATGGGTCACAAAGATGTTGGGTTATGACTTTGAAATCATCTACAAAAAAGGGAAGCAAAATGTTGTGGCAGATGCACTC